>CALNHX010001550.1:0-218921 GCA_940337035.1 Agriotes lineatus
GGCTCAAAGAAGCGCCGTGATGCATGATCTAACACGTGTTGACATTGCGGAGTCGCTAACACCAGACCGCTAAAACAAAACGGCGCAGCCTGGCCTGCTTTGATGTGGCCGTAATAATTTATGTCGGCGCATTTGCCGCTGCTCCAGACTGCCTGTAAAACTGCAAACGTGCCCGCTGCCGGACTTAATAACTTGAAGAAAGCTGGGGCCCGTTTTTATAGGCCGCTGCGACATAAGCGGAACTCCCTTCGGAGTTAACTGCCGTGGCCGGCCTTTTAATGGACTCGGCTTTTGTTTTTTCAGCGCTCTTTGAGATTAAAATCGTTCAAGCAGCCACATTCGGTTTCGAGGAGTAGGGCTCCAAAACCATCTTTGATAATAGAGAAGCAAAGTCTGAAAATAAACAGCTGAAATGATTCGCCATGGCCACTAACACCTACTAATATCTCAACCACTTCGCAGTAGCAATCTAAAGATGCTGATTTACAGATTAGCGATACGTACAAAAACCTCTTGCACTAAGATATCGATAACACTGTATTAGATATCATTTTTAACTCTATGCATTTTGCATACGACCGACAGGGTTGGAGGAAGCTCTTAATTGGACCACATTTTAAATAATAACGCGCCCGATAAGGTAGAAGTGTCACCGTTCCTTTTGATACACAAGCAAGATTCGTGCCGATTATGTTGAGTGTTGGTACTGTTGATGTATCTAAGTTTGCTTTGCTTTGTGGGAAATCTTATAAATGTAAGTATAAATATATTGGTTAATAACGCATTTATCGTTACACCGTTTAGTTTAACTGACAGCATCTTTTCACATTTGCAACTTCTATTTCTGCATCCGCGCATCCTGAACACCCCAAGTCAACTTTTAGGTAATCGTTGTATGGGAAAATGCCCATCCAGTGAAGACAAAATGGTAGTAGAAAAATTACCTTTCTCCCAAGACGCAACACCACAGCAGGTAGCTTGCTTGGAAAGCACTCTAGGCACGAGTGACTAAAAATCACCACAAACGCTTTATAAAGAGGGTCGCGAGTGATGGACAACATCCGCTGAAGCAGTGTCGGTATGCGCAATTATCAACCCAAGTACAGCAAGTTAATACGCTGCCAAGTAGACCAGAAAGAGCACCAAACGAACACGGCAGTAAACTCCGAATCGCCAGACGAACAATTACCTTATGAAAGAATCGAGGTAGTAAAGATTTAATGGTTCTGGTCCATTGGAGGACCAAGGCAGATAAGCGGAGGCGTCATAAATCCTCTCGCTAACGCGAAACCCTAAAACGTTAGGAACGTTACGATACACTGACGTTTGCAGTAATATTCATATATATGTTCATGACTAGACAGATTAATAATCTAGTGTCCCTCGTATAACGTGAAGAAAGGTACGAATACTGTGAAAACAGATGACAGAAATTCTAGTACACTTTGGACGATTAAGTATTCCGTCTTTGCAACCAAATTCGTTCAATTTTAGTATTTTCT
Source organism: Agriotes lineatus (assembly GCA_940337035.1). Taxonomy (NCBI): domain Eukaryota; kingdom Metazoa; phylum Arthropoda; class Insecta; order Coleoptera; family Elateridae; genus Agriotes; species Agriotes lineatus. The sequence continues at coordinate 1,503 of CALNHX010001550.1, forward strand.
ATTGTTACTTTTTGGACAAAATCCCGAACATAGTCGACAATAAATCATCACAAATTTCGTCCGCTCTGGAAGGCATGGTTGGATAAAGCTGAAAAATGATGCGTTTTTCTCGATCGACTGCAGGTTGGAAGGTCCCCAAAACCTACTTACGAAAGGATTTTTATTGCTTCTCTGGGCAAATGAACCGGAAAAATGTTAACGCAATCTTTGTTGAGGACGATTAGCGCAGCAGTCGATATGTTAGCGTTCAGATCCCTGCATTTTTGACACCTCTATTTTAACTAGTGAAAAGTGAACCTATTTGCCACTGATAAATATTTGCTGACGAAATCGTATTTTGTAGAACTCAAGATTCCCTACAAAATTAACAAAACGGGTTTGATCATCCTTCAATACAATGTATTTCATTTTATTTAAAACTTTTCCGTAGACCTCTCGTTCGTTTTTAAAAAACGATACGCTGAATCGAGAGAGAAGTTAGTTAATTAGTATTTGTTGTGGGGAGACTGATGTCAAGCAAGTAGGCCTTTATGGGGTTTTTTGCCAACACCGTGGACAAGGTCTATGCATGCAGAGAGTACCAGGTACCTTAGTCTTTCTTAGAATTTTGCCGAGACTAAAGAGTTCCAACCGTAGCAAGGGACCTTTTACATGCTACCCATCGTAGTAACATGTGACCCACGGCTTTATATCACTTCAGAATGATGGCATTCTATAGAGGTTTTCGTCCGCATTTTTAATTTTTTACAAACCTCATGGATCGGGATCGACCTCTGGACCCTTAGATCAGTAACCACAATGCTTAACCACTGAGGTATGGAGCCCAGTATCGAGAGAGAAAATTTAATTTCAATAGTTATCATTGCAAGAAAAGAATTTCTATACTAAATACAACTTACTACTTATATAGGATATTTTATCACATAGTTTTGGAAATTAAATAATATTAGGTTATAAAATAATCAACACGGGCGCAGTGTTGCCAGTACTAGTAATCATCGATGATATTTTCACATAATTTAGAGCTAAAACTAGCAAGCACTAAAGAGAATAGTATATCAAAGCACTTATAAAGTTTAACCACTGAAAGATTATAAAATAATAAACACAGGCGCAGTGTTGCCAATATCAGTTACCAGGAATGATGTTCTCACATAATTTAGTAAGTAAAAGCGATTGTGTATGAGTATACAGTAGCAAGAACTACCGAAAACTGTAAATAAAAGCACTTCTAACACTTAAACAATGTGCGATTATAAAGTAATCAATACAGGCGCAGCGTAGTTACCACAAATTATGTTTTATCACATAATTTAGTACTTAACTAAGAACGATTATGTATGAGTATAAACTACCACAAACTACAAAAAACTGTAAATCAAATAATTTATGACAGGAAATGTGAGATTGTAAAATAATCACCACAACGCAATGTGGCCAATATTGGATACCATAAATGATGTTCTCACGCATAATTTAGTAAAGGGGTACGATTATGTATGAGTATAAACAAGCAAGAACTACAGAAAACTGTAATCAAAGCACTTTTAATACTTAAACAATGTGAGATTATAAAGTAATTAAGATTGACGCAGTATTGCTAATATTAGTTACAACAAATAATGTTATCACATAATTTAGCATCTAAGAAGGATTAGGTATAAGTATAAACTAGAAAAAACTACAAAAAAACTGTAAATCAAAGAACTTGTAACACTTGAGCAATGTGAGATTATAAAGTAATCAACACAACACTTTGTTGCGAATGTTTGTTACCACGAATGATGTTCTTCCATAATTTAGTAACTAAGAACGACTATGTATGAGTACAAACTAGCAAGAACTACAGAAAACTGTAATCAAATCACTTGTAACACTTAAACAATGTGATATAAGTAATCAACACAGACGCAGCGTTGCTAATATTAGTTACCACAAATGATGTGGTCACATACTTTAGTAGATAAGAAGAATATTGTATGAGTATAAGCTAGAAAGAACTACAGAAATCACTTATGACACTTGGACAATGTAAGATTGTAAAATAATCAACACAAGCAGTGTTGCCAATATTAGTTACCATAACTGATGTTTTCGCATAATTTAGTAACTAGGTACGATAGTTAAAACTTCCTAAACCTACAGAAACCAATAACTCAAAGCACCTTTACTGCTAATGTGAGGTTATAAAATAGCCAACTCGTGCACAGTGTTGCAAATATCAATTCCCATAACCGTTGTTTTCATATAATTCGGTAACTAAAAACAATTTTGTATGAGGTAAAACTGCCAAGATCTACAGAAAATAATAAATCAAAAACGTAGGCAAATTGAGGTGTAAAAATAATCCAACACTGACGCAGCGTTATCAATAGTTATTAATTACCATCAACGATGTTTTCACTCAATTTGGTCACTAAAACAATTATGTATGAGTTAAAAACGGCAAGAACTACAGAAAAGACTAAATCAAAGCAGTTGTGAACTTTAGGCACTATGAGGTTATACAATAATGATCAAAGGCGCAGTATTGCCAATATTTAGGCACTATAAATAATATTGTCGCATAATTCAGTAAGTAGCCACAATTACGTATGAATTGAAACTGACAAGATCTATGCAAAATAGTAAATCAATGTTTTTTGAAACATGGACATTGTGAGATTGGAAAATAATCAATACCGGTGCAGTGTTGCCAATATTAGTTACCATAAATTACGATGTCACACAATTTAGTAACCAAGATCGATTATATACAGTCGCGGAATTAAAAATCCGGACACTTAAAAATGATTCAGTGTATATCTTACTTTAATTTACTTATCACGTTACCTAGTGAAATTAGTCAAAGTCAAAATAATTACACGTATATGACAGCATGCCTCATTGTTTAACTGTCAATTGCTAACCTAGAAACCCAAAGCCCAATTTACATTACCCAAAAATTGCAAAAATCCTCTATAAGACTCGCCCGGATTTTTAATTCCGTGACTGTATACCTATGAATTAAAATAGACGAGAACTACAGAAAACAGTGAATCAAAGCACATACAAAAATATGAGATTTTAAAACAATCAACACAGGCACAGTATCAAATATTAGTTACCATAAAGATTGTTTTCACATAAATTAGTAACTGGACACAATTGTGTATTAGTTGACACTCACAAGATCTACACGAAACAGTACCTCAAAGCACCTGTGAAACTTATGCACTATGAGATTATTAAATAATCAACACTGGCGTAGTGTTGGCAATATTAATTACCACGAATGATGTTATTACATAATGTAGTAACTAAGCACAATTATTTGTGAAATGAAACTGACAAGATCAACAGAAAACAGTAAATCAAAGTACAACACTGATGGGGTGTTATCTATTGTTATGTTTAACTCTACCACGTTGTAACGCCTTTGTTAATTGCTTATATTCTGAAATTTTATTTTCTTAGTTTTATGAAAACTCGTACATCTGTCAACTGACACTTCAAACCAGTTTTGCAAAATCAATTGCAAATACTTTATCGTTACATTTTGTTATTCCACAATATCAAATGGTAAGTACTCCCTTAATTAAAGTTAACTCACTTCACTCTTTCTATTTTCTTTCAGTTCTTATTTTAAATACTTGTATTCTGTTACCTGTTATTGAACTCGACGCTCTCTTCTACTAAGCCCAATGCATCCAGCAATCTCACCAAGATCTCCCAACTTCCAACAACGTCAGCACGAACTCCGCCAAAAACACACCCGGATCCTCAAAGACTTCCTTGTCCTTTAAACACGACAAGGCACCTCCAAACCTTTCCCATCAGCAACCACCATCCATGTCGTCCCACCAAAATCTTCAAGCCATCGACAACCCTGTACCACTAACCTCGACCAGATGCAAACCACAAAATGTCACTTCAATGACAAGCCTGTCGAATCAGAACTCCTTGTCGAATCAGAACTCCTCCATATGAAAAATATCCAATCCACCCCACAAAACATTCACTCTGCTAATGAGCTCGATGTAAACCACTTCCTTTGTAAACAATTCCTTGTTATACAATTCAGTCGATGCAATGTAATTTTACAATAAACTCAATTCAGCATTCCCTTCTTTTTATTTGCTTTGGTAGATTATAACTGTATTACTTCATCCATACCTATAGTCTGCACATCTTCTATGCTTTCAAGATTTTACTTTTTATTCTTTTATACCACGCCAATTTTATTTCAAATTTTAACCCTTTTATATACCAAATATCTTTTAAAAACTTTTATAAAGTGGTTTATGTTTATAATTTCAAACGATACAAATTGTATACATCATTTTTGTTATCAAATTTTTATATTCTAATCAATAGAAATCTCCTTAGTGATCTAACTTATATTATTTCACATTCCAACACACTATAGAAGCTTTATTATATGTCTAATACCCACTATGGTAAATAGTATATTTCGAAAAAGTATTTGCCATTAATTTCTCTTTTTATTTCAGATGTATTAAATTATGTTAAAATCCTACTGTTTCTTATTTAGCTTCATTTAATTAAATTTTAAATTCTATTTCCTTTCTTTGTCAAATACATTTTAATAATTTTGAGATCCATTTCATACTTAAATTCATCTTTGTAATTTTTAATACCGTATTCTTTTAATCTTATTAATCTGATTTTAAACCCCTGTACCAATACCATAACACTATATTAGTTACACTAAACGATGTATTCATATAAATTGGTAACTGAAAACCACAATATGTGAGTTGAAACTGGCAGCACCTACAGAAAGCAGTAAATCAAGGTACCTACGAGTATAAAACTTGGGCAATATGAAGTTAATAAAATAATCTATACTGATGCAGTGGTGCCAATGTTAGTTACCATAAACTATGATTTTGCACAATTTAGTAGCTAACAACGATTACATATGAATTGAAACTGGAAATAACTATATAAAATCGTAAATGAAAGCATTTGTAACATTTAACCAATATAAATATTTAACAATAAAATAACCAGCAGGTTCTCAGCGTTACCATAATAAATTACCATGAATGATACTTTCAGATAGTGTAGTAGCTACGAACGATTCTATACGTGTTAAAACTATAAATCAAAACGCTTGTAAAATGTGAACACTATCAGAGCACAATAAGCACCATAAGTGCTGTTTTGCCATAGTTTACTTCCGATCAAATGTGTATAATAATATACTAAAAGATCCGACCACGTGGTTTTGAGCTCATATGTTATTTATTTTTATCGAAATGCAATTTTAATGGAAGATTACATATAGAATCATACATCGCAACCGGGGACCTTAGCAAAATCTTATCGCAACTACCCCTAATTAGAGATTGTAATTATTTTTTTAAAACATCTTTGTTTATTTGCATGCGAAGTAAATCAAACGTCATCTAAAAGAGTGGTCTAAAGAACTTGAAAGAAATAGGTTGCCAGTATTTGAATGACCCTTTATCGTCTTTGCAAGCGGGAAACAGAGAGAAGGAACGCGCGCGCTGCTGCATGCAGTAGACCAGAACCTAGCCTGGCAGGTGCCACCGATTTTGGGGCAAATGCACGTGCGTCATTAGTGTGTATGACGCGTCGACGACACTCGACGTGAACATTTTTCAAAAATCAGAAAGTGTTTTCTGTGCGCAGTGCTTGAATTCAACAAAAAATCTTTGGAAAAGTACTTGTTAATGTTACTGCACTGAAAAAAATATCGTTCGTGATATCAATAAAGGGGGTTTATTGAGGGTCATTTAATTGATATAACGTACAATTCGTTAATACGACGAAATAAAAATGCGCCCTACTTCATTAGCTAATAATCGCATTCATTAAAACAACAAATATTCATTCATTGAAAATTAAGTACTACTGATCATAATTTAATGTAACTATTTATTGGTTACATTAACATGGTTGTATATTTAACGAACATTTTTATTGGTACCAACGTTATATTAATAAACGCATTCATTAATCACACCAAAAAGTCTCCATAATCTACAACATCATTTCAAGGTACTATGTCATCGACTAATAACCGACATTCATTGGTTTGATAACAAAATTCGTATTCTTATAATTACAAGTTATAGTTTAACTAAAGTGATTTATAATATCAACGTTCAAGTTCATTAGGTGATGAAAAGCGTTATTGTCTCAATGAAAATTTTTATTGAGGCAACACACTCGGTTATTAGAAAATGAACATTTTTCAGTTTCGACGCGTATTGCATATTGTATTTCAAAATCAGTTTGTGCTTCTCCACGTTTTAAGTTTGCCAAACTTTTATAAGTGTAAGTGTTCTTACTCGATCAAGGTAAGTGTCTACACCCATTTTATAGTATACAATATGTATATATGGGCCGATAGTGGTTTCTGGCAGCTGCAAATCATTTTTGTATGGCGACAACAGGGTCCATTTTATTAACTATTTTGCTTACGTTTATAAAAGCTGGCGTAGGTGTTATTTAGATTTGAAGAAACAATAAGAAGTTTTCTTTCAAACATAATGCAAAACATAAGTTTACTAATTGATGTTTGTGTCTACTTGCAGAAGCGCATAATGTTTGTTCCTTCTTGTTGACAATAATGTCAAAGATAAAAATATTCGAGGCCTACTGGACGAACTTAGAGGGGAAAGACTAAATGAGAGTAGGTATTTGTGTAACTTTCAAAAGGAATGTTTACTTATATGCAGTTTTGTCTTGCAGATAGTCGAGATGCTGTCATAATGTGGGCTCTGCATGGTGCGGATCCAGAAAACAGTGCGGAAAGATCCGACAACAGGAAATGAAAAAACACGACTAAATACACTATCAAAGATTCTCAAGAATATTCGTCGGTAAATGTGCTCAGGAAATTGAGGACCACATTCGTCACTTAAAGACAATTCAAGAACAATATTCAACCGCTGATTTTGTGTGTGGGTGAAAATATAATAAAAATAAAGGAAATATACCTACATATACAGGGTGTTTCAAAACAAATGCGAAAAACTTAAGGGACTGATTCCTTGTTCAAAATAAAGGATAGTTTATTATATAAACATTGGGTCAAAAGTCAACCATTAGGGAGATAACGCACTGCAAATATGGCGGAAAAATAATGTTTTTATTTGTTATCTTAAAAACGAAAAGAGGTAGAACAATAAAATTTTATGGAATTATTACTATTATAAAAATACGCTTTTTTCATATTTCTCAACTTTTTTAAAAAGAGTAGAGGGGATTGAATTAGACTACCGCTATCATTCTTCTTAACTAAATGTAAGAAAAACTTACGCAATGACATGGAAAAATATCAATTGATAGCCTGGTTTATTTAGAAACTTTTTTGTCTCTTGCAATTTTTTCATAAAACTTACCGTTTCCAAATAAAAAAATAAAACGTAAAGCATTGCATGTCGAGAAAAAGAAATTTATTTTAGAAAAATAATCTAGTTGGCTGTATCACTTTTTAAGACGTTTCTTATTGTTGTTTTATTTGACATTGCTCACTTAGTTTGAATACAAAATACGACTAATTTAATAAATAATTTATTATCTGATCATTTAATTAGTCAGTAATAAGAGTGCAGTGCGATATCTCCCTAATGGTCGACTTTTGACCCAATGTTTATATAATAAACTATCCTGTATTTTGAACAAGGAATCAGCCCCTTAAGTTTTTAGCATTTGTTTTGAAACACCCTGTATTTTGATGATATAAAATACACATTTACCAGCTTCTTAAAAGCTGTAGACACATGCTACAAAATAATGTATGTATTTAATTTAGATTTTCATCCGGAATTCCTCATGTTTTAGATGTCTCTTGATGTCTTTTTTTCGATATGAGAAATAGAAACTCCTTTTGTAAAGTACATATTTTGTCAGATGCTTTGTTGACATGTAATTAAACTTTGAAATGAATAAAATTTGACTTAAAAGGTCAGTGTTAATGATGGTACAAATTTTAAAACCCACATTTGCTTTATATATTTATATCTCATGACTTGAACATAAATACAACAAAAGCCGCACAAGTCGTGATTTTGTTTGTTTCCACAGATTTTATACTACTTGCGTTATGAAGACTGTTGAAGTTTAGTTCATATTTTATTTAAGTACCTTAGCTGGTATAAGTTATGTATAGTTACCAGAATTGTATTTCTGTAATAAACTTTTAATAGATGCTTAGATTTTTTGTTCTCTAATCCGTAATATTAGTAGATCCATGTGATGATGCGAACAATATACAATAATAGTAATAATAATAATAATAAAATAACAATAATGGTATTAATAACAGAAATAATTAATACTATGAATCATGGTAATGGTATTAACGAACGAATTAATAAATCAATGAGAATAAAAACATTAATTAAATACAGGTGGACTTACTTCAATAAAATAATTTTATCATCCCAATCAATAGATTCATGTATTCAATAATCAATTCATCACGTAATGAATGACGTTCATCATTTCTGGTATCAAAATTAATAATTTTGTTGATTAATGAAATAACTGTGTTTATTAAAACAAGAAACAATGTCAATTAACTTGGTCATTGATACAATGAATAACAACGTTAAATAACACCTGTGTATTAATAATTTTATAAAGTGTGTTTCATGTAAGCAATAAAACCCTTCGTTGGACCAAAATTAATAAACTAATCATTAATACAATAACTGTTTTCGTTGAATACAGGTTCATTTTTGGTTCAGTGTGTTTTGTAGTAAAAAAGACTTCAAATATGGCGCCATTTAGCTGACAATCGAGTGAGTACAAAATTAGCGCTTCCATTGATCGTACAACAAAAACATTACACCTAGCTGCCAGGAGATTGCGGCAGACTGAGAAACCTATTTTCTCAAAGTTTTTTAGATCACTCTTTCAGATGGCGCTTGATTTACTTCTCATGCAAATAAACTAAGTTGTTAAAAAATAATTAAAACCTCTAATTAGGGGTACCTGCGGCAAGATTTTGCTAGGATCTCTGTCGCGGTGTATGATCATATATGTAATATTCCATTAACGCTTTAACGCCCTCTGGTATGACAGTTACACCACTGTGCATAATAGTCAATAATACTTGTTTTGAAACTTAATACTGCTCTGAAACGCCTTGTTTCAGTTCTACAGACATGGCAGTCCCTTTGTCTAATTTTATATTTTCTAGAATTGTTGTAGTTATAAAACTATCACACTAAACCTTGCTGTAAATGTGCAGCTGGTATGACAGTATTACCAGCGTGCATTCCACGTCACGACTTTGAAGTGTGTACGCGCATTGGTGAAGTTTTTTGTTTCTTACTATTTCGTGGGAGCAACTTTCAGGTTTTCAGCTGGTAAACGTTGTAGTGTTATATGTGAGGATTATAATATTAATAAGTAGTAAAAATTATTTTGTCCTAATTTTGAAAAATAAATTGATATTTAGAAACCTTATATTTACGTCGCAAAAATAGTCTATATTTATGTCCAATTTTTTAGTAATAACGTACGTTTTATACAATTTATTTTTGTGTTTCGAATATTTGTGTACTGCAGATATAATCAAATTGGTTTTGCTACTATGTCGCGCTAGAAAAATATTTATGTTCAAACCCATATTTTTAGCTGATATTCTTGAGACAGGTCGCGGCGGCACGAATTGTTTACGATGGGGTAGTCCCCCGTTAGTGTTCCATTCGCAAGTGTTTATATTATTCAGTTCAAATTTCAAAAACTATTTTACTTTGGTCATTCAAGTAACTTATGTTATTTGTATGTTATTTCTCTTCAAGGAAGGTTCTTTTGTAAGTGGTTAAATAGTCGCTACTTACTAAACGAATAAAAAATATGCCAATGTAATTGCATTATTTGTTAGAAATGTTATCAGGAAACTACTTCAACAAATTAATTTTTATTTATAGCAGTAGTATAGCTAGTTTTCAGCCTTTTTGCAAAAATACATATTTTGTCGCGGATTGAACAAAAAATGCATGATTTCGGTATGTTTACGTGGTTGCTAGATAACAAGAACTAACAGTACGCAAATGTATTCGTTGCTACGACGAAAGAAATAACAGTAGAAAATAGTATAATTTACAAGAGATCCAAGTACCGTTTTGTTATTTGAAAATTTTGATTTCACGAACGAAAAAAAAACATATTTCATTGCGAGTAGGAAATGCTATATGTTATTCAGTAATTATCTAAATAAATAATTCGGCAATATTATGAAGTGGTATACCTGTTATACCAGTGAACATTCACAACATATTTTGTCCTGAATGCTCACTGGTAGAACGGTTTATAATCTATTCCATCTTTAAAAAGACGATAGGTTGCCATGCTTTTCTTTTCTTAAATTGGTAGTACTAAAAAAGCAGTAGTTATTTCTTTGTGGTGGCAATTTTTTTCTAACTAAATTTGAAATGCCGTGTTGCCAATGCTACTAAAACAAAAAGTCAAAAAAATATGTCAATAAATGTCATTATGACACTTTCCTAATCTCTGAAAAATAAAGTGATAAAGTAAGTGATTATTGTGAAAAATTTAATAAACAGCATGCCCAAAGTTGTGTCTTCGGAGACGAAACGCAGTGTGTTGAAGTGCTACACACATTTCAGACGAGAGAGACCCGATCTAACTAATGATCAAATTACTAATAAATTGATGGACATTTTCAACGTGAGTACACCGAACTCATATCCCATAAAAGAATTTTCTTAAAAGTGCATCATTTATTTATAGGTAAGAAGATCTGAACCTTCAAAATTCCTAACCTAACTTTACCGCAGTTTTGTCAGTTCATATACAGAGTGGTATCTGTCAAATTGTCATGGCCAAGCATCGTTTTTTAAAAGATGGAATAGATTATACCAGAATCTATTGAACAACTGAAAATAAATTTTTGGTAAAAACATTGTTTTTCGATTTCCTGGCATCTCAAAGATGGCATACGAATTAAAATATCGAATGTTTTTTCTGCAAACTAATATTGCCCGTTAAAAGGGTTAAAATCGCGTTTCGATAAAATAACAGCTGAGCTCAAAATCACGTGGTCGGAGCTCGTTCTAATAGCAAACCGCTAACGGCACTAACGGCGCTGTAAATACTAGAACTAGGGAAACATTTATAATAACCGTTCGGTTATTTGAATCTCAGTAAACAAGTGTAATAATTGCCATTTTAATAGTTTAACTTGAAATATTATAAATTCCTACTCATTGAAAATATTGACAAAAAAACGTCAACTGTAATTGAAAAGTAAAAAGCATCAAATATAGTAACTTTAATTAACTTCCTTGGTTAAAAATGTTAACTATCTTAACATGTTAATTATGTATACAATATAAGCACCCAAATAATAATAATAATACACACTAAAAATAACAAACTGGTTGATATTATATGACGGACCACCGTCTTGCTAAAAAATTTATATGGCTCTGAACTGCCAGAGGTTTTCTTTTTACACATTTCATTTTATAGCAAGCTATAACGACATAGCACTTTCTAGTTGTTATTTTTAGCATCATAACGAATATAAACCAAGGAACCAACCAACTAGTTTTCTAGAAATGTACCACACAGCAGATATTGTAAGGATTTTGTTGTCATAGCATCCCGACCAAATTGACACATCTACCCCAGATCAATGCTATTTCCCAGCAAGATTGATGGGTTCAAGCGCAGCCGAAGCGGAATTGAGAGGTCCAGGATCGGGTCCAAGATCAGCATCTATCACTCCCCGACTTGCTGTCAAAGGTTATCCGGGTGACTGATACGGGCCGTGCTCCGGTGCCGATGAGTAGCATCTTCAAGCCTCACTAAGTCCCAATAGGCTGTGCACTGCTGCACAACCATTGTTTTTTTACGGTTATTACGCCATCCACTCGTCGTTCTTTTAAATCCGTCGCCGAATCGCTCGGCCGAGAATATTTACGAGCGACACGGGGCTTTTCGATGTTTAGATCTAGTCGTCGTATTTCGCGGATTCAGAGAAACAATTGAAAAGAATCAAATGTCTAAGTCTCATTTTGTCAAATTTGCAGTATTTAAAATATGATACACTGTTTGCAGTAGGGATTAAAAGAAACAGACAAACAACTTTGCAACTGAAAAGTAATAATGACAAAATTACTTAAACTTTACTTTCATCGTTAATCTATATTAAACTGGATTTTATTTGTGTTATTAAAATCTCTAGTTTCCACTATATTAACTTTGTAATTAAAATTTAGAATACTGTTAAAGTTACTGAGAACAATCTGATTCACATTAAAGCAGAATTTTTAAATTTTATATAAAAACTTTGAACTGTACAAATATAAATATCAAATATACACAAAATCTGGACATCTTTAAAACTTAACATTTTCGATTCCAATTTCAGGTCGTATATATATTTTTATAGTGGCATGAACGACATCGAACGACTAAAGTAGATAACAATCGGTATCTTTCCAAATTTGAGTATATAAACTACATATAACATATTGCATTATCAGTAAAACTAAACAAGATCAGGTTCTATATTAAGTTCTCAGTTTCAAATATATAAAATACGTAAACTTGTTTGTGTTTTCTATTTTTTTCGTTCACATTAAACTATTAAATATTATATTTCAACGACATAGAGGGACCAAAATAATATCAAGTTGTTACTGTTTGTGCGCCCATATACGTAGACTAACGTTTCGCAAGACGTTGCAGCTTGCATCGTCAGAGTCAAAGTTGCTCTGAGTACAAATCCTTGTTTGGCTCCACAAGAGATAAGGTACATAAGTCAAAAAATATTGTGTCTACAAAGACGACACGGTCTAAGCCGAAATTTGATTTTAATATTTACAAAATCCCTAATTTATAATTTCTCAAATCTATAATTCAAACTTATAATACTATGTAAAAATGTACTCAACATTCAAATATAAACTTCAGATGGAAAAATACATATTGAAATGTAAATATTAAAATTATCGAACGCCTTTAAAAACACTTTTCAAACAATCGAGGAAACAACCAAAGCAAAAAAATATGAAAGGAAACGGAAAGAAAGAAGGAAAACTATAAAATGTCTACAGGAAACAAGGATTAGGAAGAGAAGATATCAACCAACATAAGTCTGCTGTTATGACGAGTTTAAAAACAAATAATGGATAAGTGAGCACAACTCTTTGAAAATATGCTCAACGTAGAAGTAAACTACAACGACCAAGAAGGATAAGGCACAGAAAAAAATGGAAAAGCACCAAACACTAGAAGAAATAACAAAGAACTAGCAAGAATGTATTTTGATGCAACAATCCAAGTAAAGCTAATTAAAAGTAGTAGCAGCACATTCACAAATAGAACTAATAACCAAAAGTAGAAATTCCAAAGTCATTGGAGGTAGCAATTGTGTACTCAATACATAAGAAGGGAAATCAGATACATTCGCTATAGGGGCACTGCTTTATTAAAAGTGGTATAGAAAATGTAAAGAAAATTTTACCATATGCAGATAAAGTGATAGCGGAATACCAGAAAAGGTTCCAACAGAATAGATTAATAAATCATAAATCAACAATATATCAGCTTTTTTGCCATCAAACAAATACAAGAGAACTACCATTAACAAGATAACACGTACTATAGTAGCTTCCGATCGTTAGGACGAGAGTGTAAAAGGCCTGCAAAAATCGAAATTTTTATTCCTTGGTTGTGGCAAAATTGGATTTTTAGGAAACTTTTATTTTACAATATCTGAAATATGAATATTTCTGTATAATAAATTGTTTGTATATATTTTTTTGCTTTTACAATTTATTCTAACATTCCACTAATTCATTTTAGAGTCAATGTTTGTAATTTGTAATTTAAACATTGTTATGTATTAGGGGATTTACTGTTCAGTGACTCGCCCTTGGCCATTAATTTAGACAATACAATATTCCAAACAGTACCAAAAAAGCAAATAGAATAATAATACTCTTTTAAACAAATTGCTAATATTATATAATAACGTTTAGAAATATCACTAACGAAACAGTCTGTTTTTTTATTAATTTTTCCATTTATTTCGGGATCTTCAGACCAATAATTCTAGAAATTTAAAAACTCCAAATGAGACCTTTCATTGGCACAGTAAATTTCTGAGTATTTTCTTTGGCTTTCAGTGGAAAATATGATACTCTTGGTTCCTCCCTATTGCTATTGCGTCGTATAAATACACATAAGTTCAATTTTCTCAAATACCGTCTGATTTCTTTTGTAACCAACGTTAGAAACGTTAAAAAATATTATTTTCGTATTTTACGACAAGTGTATCCAGGTATCACCGAGAATTCGTAAACTCAAAGCAGCACAATATTCTGAAAGAAAGTTCATATATTCAGGTAGCAGTAACAATGAACAAGACAATGTACTAGTATCACAATATAATAATGACATAAACAATAGCATATATATCAGTACAAGACAGGTGATTATCTGATTATTCTCTAAATACAGGCAAAGCTAAGGTGCACCTCACAACAAATAATCTCGGCTCGACTTGCGAGTAGGTTAACTATTTAAAATGTACAATTATAAATTAAGTACAACCAACAACAGATTGAAAGTGTAACAGATTAAATTAGGCTCCGCGAATGAAAATCATTAAATGTATCTACTAGTTAATTTGTTCCTTCAAGGCCAGCCGCACATCAAAGAAACTTGAAACATGAAATATGAAACTTGAAATACGAAATATGAAGCTGAGTTTCATGTTGTACACAAACCAAGGAAACAAAATAAAAACTTCGGACTCCGACGACGATGTAGCAGTCGCTGTTATAACAACACTTTTACTTGCAACATGAATAAAAAATAAACATAAACGACGTTACTGGGTGTATCCGAATAATACAATAAATATTAAACATAGTTCGTATGTGTTCACCAGGGTTGTTGGTTGTTGGAATATTTTTCCATGTTATAATTATATAACACTTCGTATTTTTCAATTACTAACACAAAAGAAACATTAAACTGTAGGTCGTCTCTGATTTTAAGCTCCACCTTTATTGTATCAAGTTAGAAATTTAAAAGCAAACTCCGTGAAACGTCGTGAAACGGAAACACAAAATCCAACAAGATCTATTTACACGATACGTATTTCTGCAGTTTGTTTGGCATATGCAGCATTTCGCCGGTGTGCTGATTCAAATTTAAAATAATGCGTTGCAATTTTATGAAACATGTTTCATGTTCTATATTTCATGTTTCGTGTTTCTTTGATGTGTGGCTCACCTTAAGCGAACTATAAATGACAGCAAATGTCCAAATGTAAAATCCATGAGATTCCGAAGGGATCCAGGCAGAAACTGCAACAACTAGATAAGGTACTCAAAGCACCGAATCACTGTACACAGTATAGAATTGGAGCTAAAGACAAACATTACATGTTGCATAAATTTCCTTTCATTGAGCCCCCAGACCCACTCAAATTGCTGACGTATGGACATCACAAAACATCGGTGGCTAAGCCAAATAGCATACAGAAAGCTCGATCCAGGAATGTTGCATTCAATGCAGCAACTGGGCCAAGGTCGTTGACTGCACGTGGAGCTGCAAAACCTCACGTGAACAGCGGAGGGATTAATTGGGACTCCAAACTTGCGGCTATAAGTAATGCCTAAAATAAAATAAAGAGCGTCTCAAAACACGGTACGATAGAAGCTTCAATAAGACTTATCCCAAATTTGGGCAATGTGTGAATGAATTTAACCAGAAAATCCGCTAAGAGAAGACTCTCTCATAAAACCGCCAGAGCTGCATAAACCGCGACATCAACGAGGGCGAATCCAATGTAAACTATGCCACATTCCGGCAGAACTCTGGGCGATACAAAGAAAGCTTAACTGCTTACAACCATTGCATACAACGAAAATAAGGCGGAACTAGACGCTCCGGCCATATTTAACGCTTCACGCACCGATAAAAACAAAACATCACAAGAAAGGACGCGTGTGAAGTTCAAATTATGCACCAGAGACATCGGAATTAACTAGACCCTGCTCAAAGACCTGCTAACGTATAAAGACGCACTCTGACTGTAACAACTGCCCCCTTACCAGAACAAAACAAAAACCGCAGACATTTTTCGACACTATGAACTAGTGCACAAGAAGACTTCGCCATTATCCAGATTTATAATTTCTTCTAATAATGTATTGGCAATCAATAATAATGTAGATATTCTTCTCAACTTCCTTAATGTCTTCAAATGTAGCAGTAGAGAGTTATTGTTTTATTCTACTCAGAGTTAGCCATAATTTAGTTTCCTTCTTACTGTTGTATTAATTGAAAAATTACTTAAACGTTTAAGTTTATTAAGTAACAAACGACTTTCGGCATTGGACCGTATCATTATTGAGGTCGAAGCACTCAACGTTTCGCCAACTTTCATTAAGGAGCTTCATCAGGAGGAAAAGGAAAAGAGCACGGTAACCTAATGTGTTCACAGCGCCAGGGGCGAAACTCTTTTGCAAGGGAAGGGATAGAAGAGCATGGTAACTCAACGGGTAAACCACGCCAGAGGCAAAACTCTTCTAACGATCGGAATGAGAAAGCCTCAAATCATTTAAGTTTATTTTTCATGTATGTAGGTACATATACAGATTGTCCGAAATCCGTTTTGAATGTAGGAAATTAATGAGTGCGACAAGGAAGCCATAAACAAAATGAGTAACAGGACAACGATAGAATGTAATCATGGCTAGGTAAATTTTTAAACTAAAATTAAGTCAATGAAACAAACAAACACTTCTGTCAAATATTTTATCTATCATTAAGAGTATTAAGTGATGTTTAAATAATTAAAATAATTATGTGAATAGTAAACAATAGTATATTTAAACCTCACTTTATACTCTTAATGACAGATAAAATATTTGACAGATGTGTTTGTGTGTTCCATTGACTTAATTTTAGTTTAAAAATTTAGCTAGCCATGATTACATTCTATCGTTGTCCTGTTACTCATTTTGGTTATGTTTTCCTTGTCGCACTCATTAATTTCCTACATTCAAAACGGATATCGGACAATTTGTATATTCATTATTAACTTGTGGTGTTAGATAATTCGGATTTTTACTGTAATCTTTACCTGATAAGCCTTTTAGTTTAGTTATTTTTTTCCGTTGTTGTTTTTGATAAGAAACAAAGTTTATTTGTGCTTGTACCATTACTAGTTAATGTTATACATGGACAATTCACTGGGAGTTATTCCCATTTTTGTCCCAAATATATGAAAAACATAAATAATCTATTTTTTGCACTACTAGTCTCAGAAAGCACCGTTATTGGTCTATCTTTAGGTCGTGAAGCTGATTTTCTCCACCAAGGGAGAGAAAGTAAAATAAACAATTTTCACCGTGGTAACCAATAAATTGCTAAGTTACCAAATATGACTATTTTAATTTTGACGTTTTAAAGAGCTGTATTGTCAGGTTGACAGTTAAAATATTTTCGAAATTTGTTGGGAATTTGGGTATTAAGCTGTTTGGTAGTGCAAAAAATAGTATATACACCACGGTAGCGAATCGTCTTATAACCTTCGCGCTTTAGATACTTCGCGCTGCGCGCTCAGTATCTAATATGCGCTCAGGTTATAATACTGCGCTTCGCTACCTTGATGTATAATATACTATTAGTCGAATACCTAGTAATTGGAAAAACATTCTAACAGAAAATCACGAAGGTCGTCACTTTTATTATAAGGAACAGAACAAGGGAAATATCGGGAAGGTTTTCTAAGTCATCCAAATCTTGGAATGATGTGCTGCGTCGTTAGAAAAAACTTGTTCTCAGCAAATTCGAATCCAGTCACACTTCGTTCTGATTTTTTACGCTGCTGTCTTGGTTGAGGCGACACAATAATTTTCCGAAAGTTATAGGTCTGGAAGTCTTGATAATATTTCAGTTGGGTTTATTGGAGAGTTCACATTTTCGATTATACATTTTTCGCTCCATTTGATTTTAACTACTTCTAATAATATATTAAGGATATGAGGAAACGTAGTTTTCGGGACACTCCATTCCTTTCTTCCGTTTCTTTAATATCCTGCACCATATCGCTTTAAAAGGTCATAAGAAACCCTCATTTAAGGTCTGCGTTACATGACGCCGAAAGAAAAATAAATACTATTTACATATCTGTAAAGCTTCCAGAGAAATGGAAGACAAGTTATCCCCAATTGATACTTTTTACTCGTAGAGTCCATGTACGCTTTGCCCTGTAATTCACGTAGAAAATAGATCCGTCAGCAGCTACTGCAGACATTAAGGAAGTTATTTCATATTTTCTAAATTACCAATTAGCACTAAAAGTTTCTAGTTTCCCGACGGTGCTGCCAGATATAACAACTATCAGTAGGAGGGTAAATATAATAAACCAACGATGGGTTATATTATATTCACTCCATGTGTGATTCTGCGGAGGTTTTTCCTGTTTTTTTTAACGGTGTACGTCACAGTTAGTATTAAAAAAGTTACCAAAATTAAAGCAAAATTAGACAGTTCACTTTCTTTATCTGTCAAGTGAATTAATGATGTTGAATATAACATAACTGATCTCTCCAGTTCAGTAAGATGCCACGAATGAGTTTTTTATAACTGAAGTACTACTTTTGTTTTTCAGAAATTCCAAAATGTCAATGACATTTTGATGTTAATAAAATTTTGTTACTAAATATTTGGTACACTGTTAAAAATATCCGTATGTAATGCCTGCTCGTAACTACAAACGGAACAAATGAGGTATATCGGGTGACAATGAGACCAGAGCCATGCCTCTATCTCTTTTACTTATGAATGTATTTGTATAAAATTTGATACAAGGATACTAGACATTATTGGATTGAAACACAAATGTAATCAAAATGGCCGACTTGCGGTTTCAACGGAATTTTTTAGATGGATCGCCCTTTATATTTTATGTTTTTTGCAATCTACGACTCAAACTATATACAATAGTGTTGCCAATTTGGATTAGGTATTACACAAAAACATTTAAATATATAAATAATTAATTATTTTTCAATTATACTTAGATAAAATTAAAATAGTACATGATGCATATCGTTAGATTGGTAATTAAATTTTCTATCTAATGGCAAGATGGCCCTTAGTAGGCATCATTTAAAAAAGTGGCTTTTTCTTAATAAACGTGTTTAGCAACTTTTATTCTTTTATTAAGGATTGATTATTGATAAAATATCTATTCTTATGAGTTGTTAAAGCCAATTAGAACAGATTTTTCCAAGTCCATTCTATGGTAAAAATAACATTTGAAAAAAGTATTCTTTTGTTTGAAAAAATTAAAGTTTGCAAAACGATTGTATGTAATTTGACTCATAGATTCTGAAAACATAAAATATATATAATGTGATCCATTTAAAAATCAAAGTTGGTGTCATTTCCGGTGAAACCTAAAGTCTGACATTTTGATTATATTTATCGGTCATTCATAAATTATGTCTAGTATCTATGCATAACATTTTACTCAAATCGATTTATAAATTAAAAAACTATAAGTCCTGGTCTCATTGTCACCCGGTATACTTTGTTCAAAATTTTAAAAACCATCACCTGTTGAAGATTGATAAAATACAAACTCTAGACAGTTATTTTTTAATGCTATATTGGTA
This sequence comes from Agriotes lineatus, assembly GCA_940337035.1. Classification (NCBI taxonomy): domain Eukaryota; kingdom Metazoa; phylum Arthropoda; class Insecta; order Coleoptera; family Elateridae; genus Agriotes; species Agriotes lineatus. Next base: position 21,167 of record CALNHX010001550.1, read on the forward strand.
ACAGCACAAATTATGACATATCTGTGCTTATGACATTTATGAGATTCAAAATAAATTCCAATTCGTTCAAACTGTTTTATTATTATTCACACTTTTAAGCGTCACTTTTCATTATTTACGCCTAAATATTCCCAAAAAACCTAGAAATTCAATATTAGCATCTCTATTAGTTACACATTACAATGCCTCGACACCCACGAGTACGCAGAGGATCGATTATGTATGTATAGATACATTACAGTGACATAGAATTCACACGAACTGACAAACTTGACGTTTTACAAACACGTAATTATGGACGAAAAAATGGCATTGGTGGTATTATAATTTCTGAACTGAGTATAGAATACATTTTCGAAATGTTTAACAGTTACCCTAAATAAAGTAAATCTTTTAAATAAAGATAAAAAAGATTTTCTTATACTTCGTCCCGTGCAGTTACATAATATTAAAATAGCTCTTATAATGAGAACTACAAATACTAACGCTATGGTCACAGGATTGTTAAAAGTGGGATTTGAGTACAGTCGAGCAAAGATTAGAATTCTCAATCCCTGTTTTCAGGAATTTCCTAGAAAATAATTTGTTGTATGGATATTCCAATATCATTAGCAACTTTTTAAATGAAAAAATCGATTTCAAAAAAAAATCTAATTAAAATACTTTGTGTTGGTTCTTACTCGTTTACGTTATCAAAAATTGTCGTTTTCAATCATTTATACCTTGCAGTATCAATCTCCGGTTCCTAATTAGCAAATATTGCAATATAGTTGCTTACTTTCAGTTTCAAATATGAAAATGCGAACTTACGTAAAAATTTGAGCAAACAATTTTCGACAAGCATCAATTAAGCCATAAAAGTAATGCTACGTGACCGTTCTCAAAGCAAGAGGTTAGATCATGATTAAGGTGCGGACCGATTTAATGATAAGCATTTATACACAAATACTCACTGACGTACGCTGAATAATTTTAAAAAAATCAAAATTCAGTAAGGATTGTAGTTAGTAACATCAACTGCCCTTTGCCTTTTGAATGTCTAGAATGATTTTAATAAATACGTCTGCCTTATTGCTTTACATCAAAAATATTTGCAGTGTTTTGTTTCCACAAAAACTATTAAAATAGCTAGTAGTTGCTTGTGTGTAGTAGTTGATAATGCATAAGTAATTGAAACACAGTACAGTGGAGCTTCCGTCGTTCGAAAGCCTAAAAACATTTGTGTCGAATCTTTGTGAAGCATTATCTAGAACTGATTACCCATTTTCTAAATTGTCAGTTTCCAAATTTCCCAAATTTCCGCCAAACATTATTTCGCAAAACCTAAATCATCGTTTGTGAATAAGGTGGAGGGAAATTACACGTGTACTTTATGTGATGCCGATCACTCATTATCACGATGTCCCCAATTTTTGAAAAAATCTCCCCATGACCGTTATTTGTTTGTAAAAGATCAAAAATTGGGCTTAAATTGCCTTTCACATTCGGATATTCAAAGAAACTGTACTTCAGCATTTGTATGTCGCACGTGCCGATCAGCCCATCATTCGCTGTTGCATTTTAACTCGAATTCTAGAACCACAGAAAATTTAACTTCGCCAACAATAGCGCAGCAACCTATTGTTTCCAGTAATGCTCAATCACTAGTACCGACTGTTGCTGCTAATCAAACAACAATTCTCAAGCATGCAGTTCTCAAACTGTTCTTACAAACACTGTTGATGGACGTGCTACAATTTTTCTGTCCACCGCGATAATAAATTTTATTGATGTTTGGGGTAATCCTTGTACGGTTCGCGCCTTATTAGACAGTGCGAGCCAAGCTAGTTTTATTACAACGAAGTGTGTAAAAAAGTTAGGTTTACCTCGATCTAAATCTATAATACCTATCCAAGGTTTAGGTCAAATTTCGTCCCCCGCTTCAAGCGGTACTCTTAGATGTGAAATTTGTTCACAAATTCGTAACTTTTCATCGCTTGTTGAATTTGTTGTGTTAGAAAATATTTGCGCTTCCATGCCAAATACTCATCTTGATGTATCAAACTGGGACTACATTTCTAGCATCCAAGTAGTGGATCCACAATTCTTCACTCCCGGTAAAATTGACGTTTTACTCGGAGCTGATGTTTTCCCGGAATTAATTCAAAATGGGAAAATTGTAGGCAATTCCACTCAACCCACTCCGCTAGATTCAACACTCAAAAAAATTTGGGAACTTGAGGAAGTGCCTAAGTGTCCACCTTCAACTCCCGAAGATCTCTTGTGCGAAGATATGTTTAAAAACTCAAATTTTAGAACTGCGTCAGGTCGTTATACAGTCTCGTTTCCCTTTAGGGGCCCAGAACCTATCTTTGTTGACACTCGCTCAATAGCACTGAAAAGATTTTATTCGTTAGAACGTCGTTTTGTCCAGAACCCTTGCCTCAAAAAAATATACTCCGAATTTATGAAGGATTATTTAGATAGCGGACACATGGAAGTAATTACCGAGCCTTGTTTCAATAAAACCTCATATTACATACCCCACCACTGTGTTTACAAGCCAGATAGCAGCACAACAAAACTCCGTGTCGTCTTTGATGCTTCCACAAGGTCAGGGGATCAGCCATCACTTAATGATTATCTGTTGGCCGGTCCCAAATTACAAATCGACATCGTCACCATTTTACTTCATTTCCGTCTTCACGTTATAGTTTTTACAGCTGACATTAAACAAATATATAGACAAATTCTAATAAATCCGTCTCATTCTGTCTATCAAAGAATAATTTGGCGTTTCAACCCTGATGAGCCTGTTCAAGATTATCGCTTAAGCACAGTTACGTACGGTGTTTCTTCTGCCCCATTTCTTGCACTTAGAACAATTCATCAGTTAGCTGTTGATGAAACAGCAGTTTTCCCCCTTGCATCGAAGGTACGTCGAACTGGTATTTACATCGATGACGTAGTCACTGGCGCGAGTTTTATCGATTCGGCTCTCGAATTACAAAGACAGCTTACTGGCATTCTGCAAAAGGGCAGATTTGATCTTCAAAAATGGGCTACTAATCACGACGCATTACTTGCCTCGCTGCCCGGGGACTATTGTCTAAACCCCCTTTCTTTCGATTCTGAATCCGATGTTTCGGTCAAAATTCTCGGATTGCAATGGTCTCCCAAGTCAGATAATTTCTGATTCAAATTAAATACTAGTTCATCAAAGAATTCCACAAAGCGTGTAATACTTTCGGAACTTGCAAGAATGTTTGACCCTCTTGGATTCCTTTCTCCTCGCGAAGCATCTTATTCAGCACCTTTGGTGCATTGGGCGTGAGTGGGATGAAACTCCCCCTCCGGACGTGACTGAGCGTTGGGGTCTGTATCAAACTCAGCTGCCAAAGATATCTTCTCTACAGATACCTCATATTATTCACCAAACTTCTGCGACAGCTCGTCAGATCCACGGATTTTGCGATGCTTCTGAACTTGGTTATTCTGTGGTGGTGTACGTTCGTATCATTTCTAAAGATTCGATAACTGTTTCGTTGGTGTGCGCCAAATCTAAGGTGGCACCACTCAAACGAATTTCTCTTCCGCGGTTAGAATTAAGTGCAGCCTACTTATTATCTAACTTAATGTCGTTTGTTCTCCACACTTACTCCAGTGACATACAGTTTAATCAAATATTCGCTTGGTCTGACTCCACTATTGTTTTGTCATGGTTAAATTCATCTCCTCGTCGATGGAAAACCTTTGTAAGCAATCGGATCTCTCATATTCAAGAAAGGATCCCTGCTCGCTCGTGGCATCATGTTCGATCACTCGATAATCCTGCGGATTGTGCTTCTCGTGGCCTGCTACCTTTCGAGCTCGTTGGCCATTCGTTATGGTGGAGTGAGCCTTCGTGCCTATCTTCAGCAGAAGATTCGTGCCCAAAATCTGACTGACATCCGTCAAGAGTAGAAAATATGCCTTCGGTATCCCTAGAGGAAAGAAAGCTAAAGCTGGCTACCATGGTTCATCAAGATATCTTTGATCACCTTTTAGTTCGGTTTTCTTCGTTACCAAAAGTCCAGCGGATTGTGGCATATTGTTACGATTTCTTCATAATGCGAAACATCCTAATGAGAAACGCTGTGGTGCGCTAGTTGTTTGCGAACTACATCGCGCTCTTTTGGTCTTAGTAAAGCGTGTCCAACAGTTAGTGTTTGTGGATGACCGTAATGCGTTGCGCTATAAGCAGCCGTGTTCGAAGCAAATTCGAAAATTAAATTCATTTCTGGATGAAGGCGGTTTGCTCAGGGTGGGCGGGCCGTCTGTCGTACTCCGTATTATCATATGATAAAAAACATCCCGTCTCATTGCCAACGAATCATCGATTAACTCATCTTCTAATCGAAGATACACATCGACAAAATTTGCATCCTAGATTAAAGACTCCACTTTTTTGTTGCTGCAAAATTTTTGGATATTATCAGCCAAAAGAGCAATTCGTCGTTGCTTGTCAAATTGCCACCCTTGTTTTCGGACTAAGCCACCTCGACTTGAACCGTTCATGGCCAATCTCCCTCCCATCCGAGTCAATCAAGTGAAACCCTTCTCATCCGTAGGTGTTGATTACGGGGGGCCCTTCATCATCACAATGTCCAGAACTCGCGGAGCTAAACCCATGAAGGCCTATCTCCGTCTTTTCGTTTGCTTGGCAACCAAAGCAGTTCATTTGGAGCTTGCATCTGATCTCTCCACAGAGGCTTTTCTAGCAGCCCTTCGCCGCTTTGTGTCTCGTCGTGGTCAATGTTCCCATATCTACAGCGATTGTTGAACCAATTTTGTAGGAGCCCAACGCCAGTTGCAAATCTTAATGCAACAGGCAGCAGAGTCTGAGCACATTGTGTGGCATTTTAATCCCCCATCAGCTCCCCATTTTGGAGGTATCTGGGAAGCGCGTATTAAATCGGTTAAGTCGCACCTTTCGCGAGTTGTAGACGATCAAAGGTAATCTTATGAAGAATTCTATACAATTTTAGTTCAAATAGAGGCCGTTTTAAATTCTCGTCCTTTGTGTGAGATGAGCTCCGACCCCAACGATTGCTCAGCTCTGACTCCAGGCCATTTTTTAACGTTGGAACCTCTAACTGCAATAGCAGATACCGATCTGACTCACGAGATAGTTAATCGTTTAACTCGTTGGCAATTACTACAAAGGTTCCATCAAGATTTTTGAAAGCGATGGCATAGGAAATATCTCCATACACTTCAACAAAGGCACAAGTGGAATAAGTTGTCGCCCCCTCTCGCCCCTGGTATGGTCGTTCTGGTAGTTGACGATGCAGTTCCCCCTTTAAAATGGAACCTTGCTCGGGTGGAAAAGCTCCATCCTGGTCCTGATGGTGTTTGTCGCGTTGTTACCATTAATACTAAATTGGGGTTACTGCAACGCCCTGTGGTAAAAATTTGCCCCCTACTATCCCCACAATAATTGATTTGAAAATACATTGTATTTTGGTGAGCGGTTATGTTAGTTGTAGTTTTAATTAATATTTTTTGTTTGTTTGTAACGTGTATTATTTAAAGTTTAGGATTCGCGTTTTAGTTTAAATTTATTTTTGTAGTGGGCTATATTTTTCTAGTTGTGTCACTCCTACATTCTAACATGTGGTGCATTGTCATAAAAACCCTAAAATCTTAGAACCCTCCAGTTCAACCCCGAAAACTTCCTTCGTTCCTAAAACTAATTAGTCTCTACCCGTCGAAGAGCGAACATCTCGTGGTTGTTGTCGCCAGCTAATTCAATTTTTGTGCACATACTACATTGTTCTCGTTGTGAAATACGTGTGTATCTTGTACTGGGTGTTCGAATACCCCCTTCAGCGTAACGAAACCACTCACCTCCGAGCCTATGTACCTGTACCTGGGAAGGGTTAAAGGTAAGTGACGCAATTTTGTTTGTTTATAGTCCACTTGTCGTTTATTTGTATCATCGCATCGTAATTAATCCCTCACTCACTGTACTGTAATGTACATTTATTTTTGTGAGACCCCTACGGATAATAAAACCCCCACTCGCACGCCTCTTAATTATTATCTTAGTTTCAAAAGTCGACATAACTGCATGTGGTGCAGCGGATCAAGTTATAGCATGACTGCTCTAATAATAGACAATGATAGTCACGCGTTACCTGATCAACTGCGGAGCTATTACATATGGTTTTTACTTTTTAAATCAAAGTTTGATTTGGACAACCCGTTTTGTGAATTTATTGTGTTTCAGTTAAATCTGTCCAGACCCTAATCATATGATCATAATGCAGTTTAAACGTTACCTTTTTTCCTTCTTCAAGATATGGACTGTTGGTATTGTTAAATATAAAAAAAATATCTATCAGATTTAAATACTCCATTGAGGCACTTTAGGTTTTCACAGAGGTTTTAGAATGTTTTCATTTTCATACCTTGCATATTATCAGAGTTATAATGCTGTTTTAATTGTCTTCCAACTCCCCTTTTGCAAATACCTTACTTTCTGTTCATCTAGTACTAAGAAACAGCCTTATACAGCTTCAACTTACGAAAATACAAATATGTAAAGGATATATCACCGACGGTAAAAAGCGTGGCCTTTTCGACACGGTTATCGTCAACCTAGATTTGAATTTGCAAAAATAAAGGTCTATATCTATATCGTAACTCAGGAGCAAGTGAAGGTTTGGAAAATTTTCAACATGCAGAAATATCTTTTTCCTCTATATTTCCTTCACAATAAAAAAAACAGCTGGGACTGATTATAGCCTTGTCGAGTAACCGAAGCATGTGGAAGCCGGATATTTACGGTTTGTCGCTCAACAACATCAAAGATCGCGGCTTATCAACAGGCCGTTGAAAGTTCAAGTTTGTCAATCATAACATTTGCAAAAGGTGCGGATCAGAACACATAATCAGTAGCGTAAAAGTACCCTTATTTCTTACTTATAAATATTTTATAAAGCAATTTTATTGTCTATTCTTGTCTTAATTTAAGAATAAAACACAGCTGGCATGCAGTAAAAGTTCGAAATATATTATAGAAAGTCGCATATATTATTTTTAGACATTATTTTTGCCAATGCGACAATTACCGTACTATCTCATTTTTCAAGTAAAATATACACAGTCCCTTCAGAAATGTTAGAAAATAGAGACGCCAAAGAGCAGCGCAGATAAAGATATGTGTAAGGCACACATTTTTGTAGTGAGCATGACGTTAATGCTTAATAACATAGTTTATAAACAGCGCGCGATGTAAGTTTACTCAGTCGAGGTGACCTTCATTTAACCCATGTCCTCTTATCTCTTATCGGGTTATTTCTGTGTTTAGTTTCGTTCCTAAACATTCTCTCAAAACACAACGCTTTTACTCCCAGTGCTGGGCGCTGATGCAAAACGGTCTAATGTTACAAAACCATGTTACAAACATTAGAATTCAATTTCAAACTTTTTAATTCTACATATATTTTATTAAAAATCTATAACAAGTGCAGTAGTAGTACCAAACTCAGAATGTCAAGATCTACAAAAGCCCCATTTTGGCATGACCTCGATCTTATATATAGAACACTAAAAAAACTATCTATATCTTTTAAACAGTTCAAGAATTTATTTATTTCTGACGCGGTCTGTGATTTGAAGCTGCACAGTACTTAAATTAATTATTCTAATTTCGTTCATTTTTATCTTTCTAAGAAAAGCTAATAGCAAGGGCAAAAAACAAAATATTTGATAACGATAAAATACCGGTAAATTATGACCTACAAAAGTATATTATTATACTAGTTTAACAAGAGTGCTACAATTCTTCTTATTGAACGGGTATAATATACTATTTTATCTACTTTGCATAAAAATATAATCAAAAACTTTGAATTTTGACATTTCATAAATGTGTCAGTTGTCTGAGACAAAGTAGGCTGTTTCAATGCTTTTCATATGAAAAAACAATGCAAAAACAGTGTTATAATGGGCTCTATTGTAGCACTCTTTTCGGTGTTATAATAACCGTATTGTGACATCAAAGTAGATAAAATGTATTCATTAGAAATTTATGATAACCAGGTCAGTACATATTTATTGTTATTTAATGTGAATGAAATAATTCAAACATATAACTCTTAAAAATAAAGTAAATTGTATGTACAATTTGATCTAGTATGTAAATTAGGTAATGTGATTTATTATGTTTGTACATGAAACAATGGCGTAGGGTACCTTCGAGATATTTTACTAAATAAAAATGATTGTTTTCCCATAAGAGAATTAAAACGCTTGCACTTCCCAAATTGGAGAAAAACGCATAGAATTTTGCCAGTAAAAGTGTCAAGTTTTATTGAGTGAATACGTGGCAGAAGACCCACACATAAATAAAAGTCACCACCGGTAAATAAACTCAAAAACTGTAATTTTTGTGATACACAAGAAAAGCGTCCGACGCACAGTGGTCACCCAAAGGCAGTTCCTAAGAACGGGTGCATCTACGAGGCAACTTAAAAAGTAGGACTTTGAGGATACCACGCAGAAGCTGGGATCCCTTTTCGAAACTGCAAGTTTGCTGACCTAACGGAGGCCCATAGGCAACAAGGTTATCGGGCTGTGTTGAGCCTGAAAGAAGTGCCGCTTCGACGAAGACAATCATCGAACCCCGTTCCAGTTGTGCATGCATCGCTAGAGGCCACCTTTAGCTCTCTGATGATCTACTTGAACGAGAAGAAATCTACAGAAAGGCTGTCAACTTTATTGCAAAAACAATGTTAATTAGTATTAATAGGAAGCTAAGCAAATTTATCGTTTATCTGTAAATTATTACGAAAATATAGTAACGTGTTTCCGCCGAAGTGAAGTTCAAAAAAATGCGTCTAATTTAGAATAGATAAAGTAAATATCGGCATTACCGAAATTTAAATTTGAAAATAAGATTAAAGAATTATAATTTATGCATGATCCTACTCAATATAAGAATCAATTGTATCTAAAATAAAATTAACTGAGCTAGTTAGAAAACGCAATATAATTGCAGAATACAAATTTACGGGCACAAAAAACATTTGCCATTATAAAAGAAATGTGGCAATAGTGTGGGGCTTATTATAATAAAAGCTCAAATATAAATAAATCTATTCTAAGTGAGGCCACTAATAAAACCTAATATAGTCTTGACTATGGAGAACGAAGATAACCTACAACAACTGTTCCAGCATTAGCTATTAAAAGCAACCCACCAATGTAAACCAGAGTTGTAACAACAATAAGAGAGCTAGAATCAAAGTTCATATTTCTTATTCCACTTCTCTCGATTATTTCACTACCATTCACTGAGATATCTTACACTCAGTACTTTGATGGATCCTTCTGGGTCTAACTCTTTTCCTTTGGTATTATGGCATCCATTATAAAACTACGTGTATCTTTGGTAATATTGTATTATCCAAGTGTTGTACATATCCATACTATGTCAGAGGTATTGTCTCTTTACTTAACTGTTTCTTCGATCCCATAGGTCTCGAAATTCTTCAATTCTAGTCCCTTGAGGCGTGAAATTCATTGTGATCTTCTAACTGTATCCATTTACTGCTTCGATATTTTTTAATACTGTCCATGTCTTAGCTCTGTAGAGTAGACTATTCTTCATCATTGTGTTGAAGATGTTAGATTTCCTTTTCTTTCCAAGTTCCCTACTCCAAAATATACTATTTAAGCATCTAATTGTTTTTTTGCCGGGTTAATTCCTTGTTCTAATTTCTCTTTTGTCTGTTCCTGTGGTGGAAAGTATCACACCCAAACAAGTGCAGTCTGTACAGGCTTCAATCTTCTGAGCGTCTTCTAGGTTAATGTTGGATGGTTCTGCGCATATCGGTAGGTATTTTGCTTTCTTAGACCTCATTCTTTGCATTGGAGGTGTTGTCTAGTTGTCATTAATCTACACCTTATTTCCCCATTTTTTAAAGTTTGCTGAAAAAGTGGTGAATACAAACTAACACCTATATGGATTTAGATCTGTCTAAAATTACCATCGGCGTAAACTACCACCAATGTGGATTAACACCGACTCGGATTAACACCGATGTGAATTTGCATACGGATGAAACTACCGCTGACTAAACTACCACCGTCTGGGTGTACCACCCACTGGAAACATCCGCATCCGATAGCAGTTAATGCAACACTTCTTACGTGAACAACCACGAACTTGCATTTCTTCCATTATTAATAATTCGGCAGCAGCTATGGTGTCTTTATGAAGTAATTCATGTTACTACCCTTGAAATGCTTAATGTTTCGTCATAAATTCGTTTCTTCTTCTTTAAGTGGTATCTCCTAACAGAGGTTAGCGATCATCACGGCGCGGCGGTTGTGATCTTAGAAGTTGCTGCTCAAGGTAGTTCTAGATATGTGCATCCAAACCATTAGCTTAAAATTTTGAGCCACGATATTCTTTTGGTAGATCGTTTCCGCTCTTATAATATTACCAACTTAACAGTCGTTACCAACTGTAGTTGTTTGCTCATTCAGTTTAGAACTTCGTCCTTCGTCCGTTCAAGGTATTTTCAAGATTCAGCGGTACGTCCAGCTCAGGGGACTCTACTCCTTTGATTTTCTTGAATTTTCGAGTACATGCACCCATAAAGAAGCACATGAAACACATATCATTTTACCATTTGAAATGTGTCTAGGCTGTGATTACAAGGTGATGATTTTATTTTCACAAATGCTTCACTGGTTATTTTTATCTTGCTATTCATTTACGTTTTGTAATGCTGATTTTTATTGCTCCATGTGCCAGGTATTTGTATTTTTAACACATTCGACATTCTCCTTGTTTACTTTGAAATTTTACGTAGCGGCAGGTGTATTTCTTATCAGCGTTCTTTTAGTTTTGTTTTTATATTTTTCTTTAATCCGCACTATTCACTCAGTCTGTTTATCTTTTCTAACAACTGTTGCAGCTCTTCTTAAGTCTCAGTTATTATGACCGTATCGTCAGTGTGATGAATGTTATTAACGTTTTCATGATTACCAAATATGCCTGGTGAATCTTCATCTAAAGCTTTTCTAAATATAAATTGAACCACTGATGTTGCCAGTACGCACTCTTGTTAAACACCTCGCTTTATCTTTACTTCTTCTGCATATTCTCCTTCTACACGTATCCATGCCACCTGATACCAATATAAGTTTTCAATAGGACGAATGTCGCAGGTATCTATCTAGATGATATTTTAAAGCACGGGTCTGTAGACGAGAATAATTATGGAAATAGCGTTTTTACAGATATATAATGACTGCGAATAATTTCATTATTTCATTAGCATTACGAGAGCATATTCCGTTAATTAATTAATTCGACTGTTAATGTAAATTTCTAATATGGTAGATGCCTATTTAGTCATGATTAAATCATTCATACTTTCTTCGCTCATCTTGCGAGTTCGATACTGACAACTCTTGCAGCAGTTTGTAGAAATTTCGCTTGTCAATCTACGGAGTGCAGACTGCAACTTATAACCAAATGAAAGGAGCGGCTGTGGCTTCGGAAACTTGTTATGTTGCAAAGAAGTGGATGGGTGGTATTTTCGTACGGTGTTTCACTTCAGTAGAAAATTTAACGCATGCGCTTGAATCGGTAATAAATCCAAGTGCTGGTAATTTCGTATCGGTGGTTATTTTTAATCTGAGGTAAATTCAGTTGGTGTTCATCCAAATTTTGAAAAATTTACATCGGCGATGTACAACCCTTAAAAAGTGTACGCGATCCATGCGGCAAAACCATTATTGATAGTAAATTGTTATTGCTATTCATTTCCCCTACCACATTTAAGAACTTCATCTCTGGTATGTCATCATATTTATGCTTTATGCAGATATATGAACGTTAGGTGGATTCTCTGTCCATATTTAAGTAATTTTTTCTTCCCATTAAAAAAATAAGATTCAAATATGTAAAATAGCAACATAATTATTTCTGCGGTGACAAGAGACAGACAGCTATTGACGGCTGATGGAATGAGAGAAAAAACTATGAAATACGTACAGCTAAGCATAATAGGTAAACACCATAAAAAAGAAATGGCTATAGCGCGCTGATAGAAACGATTAGTAGAAGTTGCACTGAAATAAAACCAAAAATAACACAAAATACTCGTTTCCAAGGAATATATAGATACAATGCTGGTGGCTATTCTCAAAGAGAGGTTATTTAAGAAACAAAACTTTGAAGAAATAACAAGTCCTAAAGATGTTTTTCTTAATACTGCCCCTTTAATATTATCTAAACACCTCCTAGTTGGTCTACCCCATACTCTTCTTCCGTTTACCCACATCTCCTTTTTAGAATTATTTCCTCTTTATTCTTGTTAAATATCCATATCAATTTAATTACTTTGTCCCGACTTTCGTTCCTTCTTACATACTGTATTCTTCCTTATTCTATTGGGTTTGTTTATCTTGATACTTTTCGTAGATATTTCATCATCTCCAAAGCTGTTAGTTTCGACTAATCCAATTCCCTGCACCAAGTGTTAAGTATATTGTTTTATATATCTACATGTTTTCCCATTTACTTCACGTTCACAATTATTGTGTAGTTTATGAGATAATAAGGTTCATTTGCCTTACTTATTCTGTGTGTTATTTTTTTTGTCGATTTTGTCATTTTCTGGCTATCGTTTCAAATTATTTGTAGCACTTCACTTCTTTCGCTGCCTCATCTTCTATTCTTATTTCTTTGATATGATCATCCGCTTTGCTATTCTTATTACGTTGCTGCTTGCACTTATTGAAATATATCTTCAATTCGCCTTTATGCAATTCTTCTTTTCGTATGGTAAAATTTGTTGCAAGTCTCTGTTGTTTTGTGCGATAATTACTACATCGTCGGCGTATTATACTATATTTTGTATATATGAGTTGTAGTCTTCATATCTTCATTTACACTTCTCTTACATTCAGTAATAACATCATTCATAATTTTAAAAGACTAATTATACTGTATAACTCCTTCATATATTATAGAAATTATTTCGACTTCTCTCCATTCAATCTATCAAAGTCTTTCACGGTGTTATATATACTTTTAACTACTCTCTACAGCTTGTTTGTTAATTCGTATTTGCTTGAAGTTTTCCAAATTTCAATTCTAGGTATATGGTCTATTCTTAATACTTTTCCTAAATTTTTCGGAAAACATTTCTTCACGCAGTTATTCTTCTGTAGTCTTTTTCCACTTTTCATTGTCCTTACGATTACTTCTACTGAGTACGTAGATTCGCAATTATTTTAAATGGAATTAAATGTCGACATAAAAGTCCAGCGAGAATTGCCCAAAAACCGATACCAAGCACACCGATGGCGTATCAGCTGCACCTGTTTATTAGCTATTCGTACGTCGACGTAAATTAACCGCCGGACAGCCCTTTCCAGCGGTGCAATTCCACAATAGCAGTAAACGGCGGAAATCAAGCGGAAAGATCCGACCAAGCGGATCATGTAAATCAGTATTAATTCCCACTTTTTCCTGATAAACCGCTCGTGTAATTGATAATCGATTCGGATTTGACTCGCGTATTAAAGTAAATCGCATTCCTAGATTGCAAGAGTCTCGAACCTCTTGGAATTGGCATATCTGATAATTCAGTATCCAGTAGCTTTAGCGAATAACGTACGCACTGACAGCACGAATCTGGCCGTGGCCGTGCGCAGCACCGTGATTATAACTCAGGGCTCCCGATTAGAGGCACGTTAGCCACAGCCTCCGTGTTTGGAGTCACAACCAAATTTTTAATTCTGTAAATTACAAAAGTTTTAACGTCTGCGTCAAGAAAAGGTGTTGGTGATTGGACTTTCAAGAAGAAAGTTCGTTGCAGAACGATTGCAACAGGTGGCTCAATTAAGTGCCCGATTGTTGCTAGTTTCAGCGAAGCAAAGTAAACAAATACTATTACAGCTCATTGTCTGGCGTTTTTATCCGAAGTTGCCACAATGCGCTAGCAGCTTCGCAATGGCTGTTGCAACATTAAATTAACGACCTCTAATAAGCTATTAATAATAGCAGTAACGTGCATGCCACAATAAAATCAATCAGTCTTTAAATAGAAAATCCGAAATCCTCTTGGGCAATGGCTCGCGGCTTCCCAGCCAATAAATTCCCCCGAAACCCACTGAAAGCTTTACGGCATGTTAGAGAAAGCGCAGCTGCATGGCTCCAACGGCTTCTTTGTTTAATTCGAATAAAAATTGGTTGACGGTTTGTTGGCCAATTGCACCACACTACAAGTATAAGCGTTTAATGCCGCCTTAATTGCCCATAGAATAGCGAAGGCTTAATGGACCATGCCGCAAAATAGAGATCAAATTTGAGGCAAAGAGCGCGATTTTTACGACTAGCCTGACGGTATTTATTAGTGCTGGCTAGCATCGACTAAATAGTATTGTCCTGTCAGCTGTGATCCAGTCTCAAATATTTCAAGCTTGTTCCAATCGGCAATAGCTCAAAGTCAAAGAGAACGGGACCGTGCGCTTATCCTGACTCGTGACATTCGCAAGATTTAAAAAAAAATGTTTAAATAACATCGAAAAGAAGGTATAAAAAGGAGTATAAGAAAACATGCTCGTCAGTGCATAAAACAGGCCATTTCTATGAATCGAAAGACAAATCAAAGATAGACTTCTTTTCGTTATCTTGATGTAGTTCTAGTGCTAGACTAGATACAAAACTTTATCAAAAATGGAACTTTTGTCTATTTGTGAGTCAACATGTTGTTACGATTTGCATTCTTGAGTAAAAATGAACTATACGCAGTTGTACAAATAGACTGTACTGTAGTTAGCCATAAGCAATTTCTTCTTCTTCTTCTTCTTCTTCTTTTCGACATAATTGTCTATTTTCCCAGTCTCCAATTTTTAAATCTCTCTCTTCCATAATCTTATTTATGTCTGTTTTCCATTTGAGAGGTGGTCTTCCTCTTCGTTGTCTTCCTTGTGGTCTCCAGTGTAGTATATCCTTCGGCCACCTTTCGTCTGGCATTCTCTCCACATGTCCATACCATTTTAAAGTTCTGTTGTCCAACTTCCTAGTGATTGATGATTTTATTCCCATTTCCTGTCATATTTTTTCCGTACGCCATTTATGCTCTTTCGTAATCTGCAGGCTTCTCCTCAGGAAATCTAATTCTGTAGTTCTTGTTTTGTCCCTAGCTTTTGTAGTAATGGGCCACGATCCTCCGTTATATAAAACTATACTTTGTACACTGCTTTCGTAGATGTGTTTTTTCTCTTTTGTTAACATTTTACTCCATATAATTCCATATAGCGCTCTGGTTACTTTTTTCCCATTCTGATCCTGTTGTTTATATCTTCCTCTATTGTGCCATTACTTGTAATAGTTGATCCTAGGTATTTAAAGGTATTACAGTGTTTAATGGTGTGGTGTCTTATATGCATGCCGTTTTGTTCTTCTCCAATACACAGTATTCGGTCTTGTCAAAATTTATTTTCATTCCATTGTTTTCAAATTCTTCTCCTAGCACTTCAATCATGTATTACATATCCGGTTTCGTTTTCGCAAAGATCACTTTGTCGTTCGCAAAGAGTAATGATTTAAGTTCCTTATTTCCTATCTCTATCCCCTTTTTTATACATCTACGGTTCCATGTTTGTAGAACTTCGTCTATATATGTATTAAATAATAATGACGATATTGTACATCCCTGTTTGAGTCCTTTTGTAGTGCTGCTGTTTTGAGTCGTTAATTTTCCGATTTTTATTTTTACCATTGTATTCTTGTACATCTGTTTTACAATATTAATCCATTTTTCTGGGATTTGTAGCCTACGCATTGCGGCTGGAACTTTTATTCTCGGGACATTGTCATATGCTTTTTCTAAGTAGACAAATGCCATGTGCGTGCTGATGTTCCTTTCTTTATGTTTTTCTATCACTTGTCGTACACAGAAAATATTATCCAGGCATGACCGGCGAGCTCTAAATCCGCACTGTTCTTCACTTACTTCTGCCATATTTTCTTGGATTTTACTTTGACTTTTAATAAGCAATTTGTATACTAAATATTTTAAAGTAGAATTTCGTAGGCAAAATGGTGATATTAAAGTTACAACAGACGAGTATTTAGCCGGTATTTAGAACGTGCCTTTCTCTAAAAATATGGAAATATCCGAATCTCACGAAATGATTAAGGCTAAATTTATGTAGGGTTTACCTAGTAAGCCGAAAAATTGGGCGAAGCTAGATTATTAGTACGTGATCAGAAGCGCAACTAAATATTGCAACTCGGTCATAAAAATTAAGCTCAAAACTACGTGTCGGCTGGAGCAAATCCCTTTAGAAGAATATTGTAAATAGCTATTTGAACAACACGTGCTAAGAGTGGACGTTTATGCACGAGGCATGAAAATTATGAAACGAAGCCGAAGGCTGAGTTTCATAACATGTCGAGTGCAATATCACTTTTAGCATGAGTATGCACACAATATTTTTTCTACGACCTTAAATTTACTATTATTAATCCATAAATGTCGATTTAATAAAAGTTGCATTTATGACAGTTATAATTTATGTCATAATAAAGAGATGGCCTTGACGCGCAGGTGAAGGTTTCTGGAGCCAGTAGCTGTCAAAGTCAGTTATCAAAGGTAATTATAAATGTACACAGTTTACTTTATTCATTACATAACGCTTTAACTATTTAAAAAACACTTTAGCTGTAACGCAAGAAATAACTAGAATAACTTTACAACCTTACTTCCAGTTCAAAATTGTAAATTCCACACCAGCTGTTTAGTTTTAGCACATGGGCTAAAAGTAAACAGTTGATTTCACCTTTAACACACTAATTAAAAAAATATATAATTTGACTTGGGTAAAATTTGATAAGTAATATAGGAGAAAATTAGTCAAACATTATTTAGAATGTATGATTTTTGATGATAAATAAAAATCATATAATCGTGAAATATATTTTAATTTAAATTTGAAGTAAAATTTTAAAAATTAGACGTTTCGCCACGTTTGATGGCTTCATCAGTAATATTAAAGGTTCATTACAAATTAATTCGTTAATACATTCTGAAAAATAGGATTAGCGAACAATTAAATTTTTCCTTTTACATGTGTACTTACATGATTAGATTAAAATTCCTTCACGACATTTTTCAAAGTTTGCAAAACTAAATTATTAATTAAGCAGCTATTCATTTTAAGTACAGTCCATATTTGGGATTAATCAACAATGCAGATAGCGAGCTGTTCTGAAGGCAGAATGCAAATAAACAAAGATAATATTACTGATGAAGCCATCAAAAGTAGCGAAACGTCTAATTTTTTAAATTTTACTTCAAATTTAAATTAATAGTAATTTACGATACAAGGCACGAGTGGGGTAGAGTTAAAACGCGAGTGAGCGAGCGTTTTAAGCCCCACGAATGACTAAAGATGCTTTACGCATGTGTATCGTACAATATTTTATCTATGATAGAATCTAGAAAACATGGTAAATATGAAAAAAAAAAAATTAGGATTACCAGCATACGGTCGTAATTTTGCGTTTTAAAAATTTTAAAACACGTTGCTACTCACAACGTGCCTAATGAAATCTTTTAAATACGTTACTATTGACGACGTAAACTAATGAAAACATGTTATTAAACAGTCGTTTTACAAACTTACAACTGCCAACTAAAAGGCAATTTTACACACTGTCGTAGATAATAGCTATTTATGCAACAAGTGCTAAAAGTCGACGTTTATACACGAGACATGAAAATTATGAAACGAAGCCAAAGACTGAGTTTCATAACATCTCTCGTGCATAAACGACTTTTAGCACGCGTTGCATACAATATTTTATCTACGACCTTAATTTTACCGTTATTAATCCATAAATATCGATTTAACAAATGTTTGCATCTACGACACTTCTAATTTATGTCATAATAAATAGTAGTCCATGCGCGGGCGAATGTTTGCGAAGCCAGTGCTGTCAAGGTCAGTTACGAAATGTAATTATTAATACTCCACATCTGAGTGTATTCATTACATAACGCTTTAATTATTTCAAAAACACGATACCTGTAACGCAAGAAGCAACTAGAATAACTTTACAACTTCACTTTCAGTTCGAAATTGTAGTTTTATAACCTCACTTCACTTTTAGCACTAGAGCTAAAAGTAAACAGCTGATTTCTTTAACCACGGTAAACTATAAAACGTCACTTTTAGTGAAACAAGCTAGCGCTAAAAGTCCTACTTTTAGTAGTGGTCGTAGATAAAGTATATTTCACGACTATATGATTTTTATTTATCATCAAAAACCATACATTCTAAATAATGTTGACTAATTTTCTCCTAAATTACTTATAAAATTTAACACACTAAATTATAAAACGTCACATTTAGTGAAAAAACTAGAGCTAAAAGGCCTACTTCTGGTAGTGGTCGTAGAAAAACACTTTTAGCACGAGTTTGCACACAATATTTTTTCTACGGCCTTAAATTTACTGTTATTAATCCATAAATGTCGATTTAACAAAGGTTTGCATTTATGACAGTTATAATTTATGTCATAGTAAAGAGATGGCCTTGACGCATAGGTTACTGTTTCTGCAGCCAGTAGCTGTCAAAATTAGTTATCAAATGTAATTATAAATGTACAAATTTTACTTTATTCATTACATAATGCTTAATTATTTAAAAGCACTTTACCTCTAACGAAAGAAGTAACAGAATAACTTTATAACCTCATTTCCAGTTCACAATTCTAAATTCCACACCAGCTGTTTACTTTTAGCACATGGACTAAACGTACACAGCTGATTTCACTTTTAACATGCTGATTTATAACACGTCATTTTTAGTGAATCAAGCTAGTGTTAAAAGGCCTACTTTTAGTAGTAGTCGTAGAAAAAGTTTATTAGAGATTCCTTGAGAAGTGCCGACCGCTTGACAAATTTAGCGCGTGAAACCTACAAGTTTGTAGAATACATAGAGCGATTATGAATTGTCACATTCACGTACATGACACAAGTCCAAAATTAAGAGCTGCTATGATAGACTTATTAGAAATTTTGAGAACGCCTACCGAGTTTTCTTGGTCAAACTGGACTTAGAATTTAGTTAGTTAATAAGTAACTTTACAAGACTTAAGTGTTCTCATTAATCTCGCAACAGTAGCTTTAGTCTTCGTGTAGAAGTGTATTTTGACTAAAAGGATTGTCTCTCCCTCTCCCTCTCCCTGTCTCTCTCTCCCTCTCTCGCTCCGTCTCTCCTCTTTCTTTTCTCTCTCTCTCCCTCTCCCTCTCTCCTCTTTCTTCTCTCTCTCTCTCCCTCCCTCTCTCTCTCTCTCTCTCTCTCTCTCTCTCTCCCTCCCTCCCTTTTCTCTCTCTCTCTCTTTCTTTATGTGTGTGTTCGTATATGTGCAGTAGCATTGATGGTATCAAGGGGTTGTTATATGCGCAACAAAAATTAACGGCGGTTTTTGTTACCTTCTATCATCCTTTTTACTTCCTTTTACGATAAAGGAAGTATTGGATTCACCCCAAAAATTCGAAATTGATTTTTCAACAGATCTTCACGTTTTAGAGTCCCCTGAACCCAACAAACATATTTTTTCATTGGTCTGTCTGTGTGTTTGTCTGTCTCTGTGTGTGTGTCTGTGAACAGAATATCTCAAAAACGAAAAGAGGTATGACGGTGAAACTTCATATATAAGTTTTATGTACTATGTAGATAATACAGCAAGCTTTTGAAGAAAATCGCATAACCGAAAGTAGGTGTTTACTGTAATTTCAGTTTTTTTCGATTTTTTCAAAAACGGCTGAAACGATTTTTTTCAAACTTTACATTTTTATTACACTTTTAATGTGTATTGATGTGAGATACATGATTTTCCAGTTGAATACTTCTAAAATGGGCTTCTTATTATAACATTTTTTAATTCAGCTTAAAATTCTAGAGAAAATTTGTGTCTTGAACTAACGCTCTATTTTGTACCATTTTTGTAGAATTTGTAATTTTTGAAAATGTTTGACAAATGCTTAAAAATTTTAAATCAAATTTTTGGCTAATTATAAGATCACTGTAAAAGGAAGTTGTGTGTGTGTATCACACCAGATTTTTTTTAGCATTTTCACAACTTGCAGATTTTTAATCGTTTCTTGTTTTTTTTTGTAAATTTCATACCAGAGTATACTATGACCACGTTTTTTCAAATTTAATAGCCTTTTAACGATTTTGATACTTATTTTTTTTATTTATGTTTCTAAACAGAGACAATTTGGCAATTTGCATAACTTTTCCAAACGTATTAGCATCTGTGCGTTACTAAACTCCTGAAAGATGACAAATGGAAATTCATCGCGTCTAAAGAAACGGAACTGGAAATTTATTTCTAATATCTCTGTCCGTGCTCATAACAAATGATTTGTTGTTCTAAAAATACCCCATCTTTCGCATTTTCTACGGTTATTATTGATGCGTAATTGGATTTATTTTAGGAGCATCAACTAACGAACCCAGAACAAAAACCCACTGTTCTGAATGCGTGGATACAACTGAAGCACGGTTCGAACCTACTTCAGATAGATCTGTAATTAGCGCAGCCTTTGTATTTAAATAAAAATCCTGATTAATTAGTCGGTCGTCATGCACGACAAACGCTTTGAAAACGTCATGGCAGCCGAAACCCCAGAAACGCCAATAAAACAGATATTCGATCTCTGCTTTGTTTACGCGCCCGTTTAAACGCGTGCAACTTTCGTGCAATTATTGGAACGTGGTTTGTTTGAAATAAACAACGTTTAACGCGTGACTGAAGTGCACTTTAGTAACTACCTCAGGTACTGGGAGCAGGTTAATTGCGCCTTCGCCCACGGCTTATCAATTACCAGCTCATGCACCGAATCCTTATCATGCAGGTGCCTCTCGTCCGGAAAACCAGACTCTTGAACAGGACCCAAATAGCTAAGAAATTCCATTTTTGAAGGAGTTCAGGCAAATGCTGCAGATGTCAGCAGATCCAAAGGAAACATCGCTTTCGGAATCGCAGCTACAGCCGCTAATGTTAATATATTGCCAAAGCTGTACACCGATTACTCGGTTTTTAGAAATAGAAAATGGAGGAAGATGCAACCACTCATGAATTATGCATTCCTCAAACCTAACAGAACCAATGATAGATACAATAAGGTTGGAAAATACTTCAGTAAAATCCAACTATGTCAGTAGGTATGGCAAAATTTAATGTCAAAATATTGGCATCGAGACAAAAGTCACCTATGTTATAATTTTAAACAAAAAATTAAAGAGGGTTTGATACATTTTTAAGGTAGAGCATGCAGAAAAATTATCTGTAAGGAAAATTTAGTGTCAGGTTATCGATAACGGGACTACGACGGCCTATGTTATAATATGAAATAAAAAAGAGGGTTTGTACAATTGATAAGAATATAATAGAAATAAAGATGCAACTAATCTTATCTTATGTTCTTCACATCTCAGTGATACAAGTGATATCTAGAATGGGTCGGGATGTTGAGAAAATAAAATCCAGACCTGAATCGAGAAGTACACTTTCACAACTAGTGATGTAAAAACACGCGTTTTTTTAAAATCAAATAAAAAACCTAGAAAAAAAACAGGAAAAAACGGTTTTTTTTGTTTTTTTTTTTGTTTTTTATTCATTTATATAATTGGCGGCAAGTTTTGGTAGGTATGGTTGGCGGCCTGTAAGCAAACGACAAAGTTTAAACTTATTTTGGCTTTACATGCACTTTAAAGTTCAAGAAAACTACAGCACAGACTAGGCAAATGTTTAATAAATAACAGTAACATTTTATACCTACTGCCTACTCGTATTACGTATTACTCAAAGAACAGCAAAGCGTATGCATGCGTCTATGAGAGCATCCCCGCCCCACCACTACTATTGGAAGTTGCTTTAAGCTGGACCCAGCTCTGAAACTGTCGACCTGATCGACGAATCAAGTTTCGTTAGCGTTTCATCAGGGTCATCAGACAGTGACATGGGCGACGTAAACTGCATGGATTGGATACTGGCTCCGAGTCAGTTGAGGAGTCAGTCATGTCTGTTAGCGAGTAATTTCTGCATTGCTATAATTTCTACAGGGTGTTAGGGAAGTCGACGGAAAAATTTCTAGGGGTGAATCCTTGGCCCAAGATATGGTGATTTAACTTAACTTACCTATATACAAAGTTGCTTAGTTTAGCCGCTAGAGGGCTCTAAAAGATTATTAATAATAATAATGGTGAGGCACTAACACCCCATGAAGGAGCTTGGCCTGCAAGGCGGAAGGTCAGAGCTTCCATATCCTCGCTCTCACACCTGACTGTCGAGTGTCAAATTCATGACACGTGGTGATGTGGTGAGCATCACGCATTAGACAACCGCATTATTACCCATTATTCCTTCGAACTCAGGTCCCCAATTATTTAAAGCGATTAGCTTTTTTTAAATGTTTTAACCCCCTGTATAATCACTACCAATTTTTTTTCTGGATAGTTACTTTAATTTAGAAGCTATTCACTCTGTTACAAAATTTTAGTTGGGTAAACGGTTTAGCCAAAAAAAAATATTTTGTAAATCCCTACAAGCCTAGTGTTACGTTAAAATTACTAATTCAGGCTTGTAGGGATTTAGAAAATATTTTTTTGTTGCTAAACCGTTTAGCCAACTAACATTTTTTAAGAGAGGAAATAGCTTATAAATCAAAGTAGCTATCCACAAAAAAACATTGGTAGTGATTCTACAGGGGGTTAAAAAAATATGGATGGATAATTAATTGTGTCAAATGAATAAAATCCATCAAAGATTTTTCGACTTATTTGAAAAAATTAAAAAAAGCTAATCTTCTTTAAAACCCTCTAGCGGCTAAACTAAGCAACTTTGTATATAGGTAAGTTGAGTTAAATCATCATATTTTGGGCAAAGGATTCCCCCTAGAAACTTTTCCGTCGACTTCCCAAACACCCTGTATATCCACTTTGGCTATTTCTCTATTTTTCTGTAGAAATATTTGTTTTTTATTGTTATTATAAATTCTATAATTCACTTTACCTACAAAATATATTATTTTTATTTAAAAATATCTGTTTTTTTGTTTTTCCAAACAAATTACTTATTGTTATTCACTACACTTTAACTCTGAAAAAAAACGCATTTAAAAAAAACCAGACCGCTTGGTTTTTTTTACAAAAAAACAGGTTTTTTTTAAAAAAAACGAACGGTTTTTTTTTTGGTTGCATCACTATTCACAACACTTCTCGATTCAGACAAAAAGTTCAGCAACCATTACACACACAGATGAGCTCTCTGTTCTTGTGTAAGGCGCTGTTACCGAATGCTTGCTGACCATTTTGAGCCATTGAAAAGTTACTAGTGAGTGCTTCCGGGTTGTGTAATAGCCTGCGGGGGCACGGGGCAGAACGCTACAAATGTAGTTACGCGGTAGTTAAAAAAATCAAACAACGAGCAGGTTAAAGCAAGAAGTTCCCATCGAGACTACCACCGCTTGTGCCTTTTTTTATTGTAAGGGTGTGCTTAAGATTCAAACATGAAACAATTGCCGCTTAACATGCATGAAATGTCCTTGAGACTTGAGAAAATTTCAAATATTTCCAACGAAGGAAATCTGTTTCCATAACGATTTTCTTGAAAAGCTGCCTAATAAACTATATATATAGCACGACTGTTTTTTAATTAACAATAATTTCTCTAATACAAAAGTTTATGTATTATTGAAAAACTAAGCGTCATAGCAAGGTTCCAGTGTTCTGAAGTGACAAGTTTCTTTGTGAAATTACATTATAGTTACGTGCAGGGCGAGCATTTAAAGTTTTTTATGCGCTAACATTAATCCGTTAGTCGCAATTAAAATGCCTTTATAATTAGCAAGAACGCAATAGTGATGCTGATTAAAAATGGTTTTTATTGCGTTAACTTTATGGAACACTTATAATTTTACTTCTACCTTAAAATGGAAACTTTTAAATATTGGGAAACTGCCTTATTCATTACGGCCGATAAAGCTAAGAATTGTGTTGAAAACATGCTCTTTGGGCCTAACATCTCGTTGATACACACAGAAAAATTTACTTTATCGAAGCACTAAGATGCTTGAATGTCGTGCTTTGAACTTGAAAAAATATACATCCTAACCTCTCTCTTTCAAACTGCTTACATTATAAATTAGTATATTAAAGTATGAGTGGATAACAAGGTCTTTAAAACACGCGCGAGTTTTCGAGCGCGACGGCGTAGCCGGAGTGCTCGAAATAGAGCAAGTGTTTTAAAGACCAGTTATCCACAAATACTTTACGCTATTTTTTATTATACCTCCAATACTGGAAATAAATTACTCACTAAAAACTTAAAAATAATTTTTGTCGTGATAAATCGAGAGAGCATAATAATATTGCTACTATAGTTACGAGAATTGTTTACGTTTTTGTCGCGTTCACGTCCGTTGTTGCATTGAGTCGTTTCCTTGACAACCTTTAAAGCTCGGCGAGCTTTAATCGCCTATTTTCGCACGCTCAGGCGTGCTTTAAAAGGCGATTTTGATGCAGGTATAATAAAAATAAATATAAATATCAAGAGATGTATGACTACAAGTTAAAACCAATTATTTATTAACGATTTTCTTATTGCTTTCCTTACACCTAAATAATTAAAATACTAAGTATAGGTACCTAAATTACCAAAGCTAATTTAATATTCTATGCGTATACAAGTACAATAAAAACAACCATAGTGAGAGAGAGGACAGAACTTTGCAAACCCTTTTATAGGTATAGTGCTGCTGACTGTTCTTCCAGAATTTAGTAAGCTTTTAACTGTTTGGTTTTCCAGACCTCCCACTTCACTGTATTACGTATTCTGTGAGTTGTTTACAAACACTGCTACAAAGTGAATGTTATTAAAAATCTCCGTTTTCTATCTATGTCTAGGTAAATATAGAAATAAATACAAATTCAGATTAGTTTTGTGAAGATGAAGCATACCTGTAACTTTAATATATGAATCAACTCCAAGCCAATTTTATACAAGGCGTGTAATAGAAAATTTGTAAGGATTTGACTCGACCATCAAATAGCCCAGAAGTTGCGCATGACGTGTCTGTAGAAATTTTCAAGAAAACTATCATGCCAAGCAGACATTCTTATAAAGTTCTCTAAAAAAACAAAATTTTAGCATTTCAGAAATTGCAACACCGATATTTCGTAGCTGGTGGTGATTATTACCACTGTATTCATATATTGTTTGATACTGTTGGATTTAATTTTCCGTAGCTATAAGATGCGACTTCACTTGTCTGGCTATGTATACAATACTTTTTCATGTGGAGCCATTAAAAATACGCAAAAACTACATTGTACCCCCAAAGAATCTGGTATTTGGTGAGCAGTGTCAAGAAGGAGGCTGATTGGACCTATTTCAATCTGTGTCTGTCTGTCAAAATATTATTTAATGCTGCAATTAATGGATAAAGGCATAGAGAACACATTTTGCACATTTGTTGGTGAGATTGGCAACGATGAGATGATTGCGGCGACTTTGAACGATTTGTATTTAATATTAAAAAAATTATCATTTTTCTGAAACATTTTGGGAGGTAGGTAGAACAATTAGGCAGCTCACAGATTATCCTATTTTTATTCCCATATTTAGCGCCTTCTGAATTTTCAGTATTCGCCTATCTTAACGATGATGAACTCAATAAAGAAACTGGAAACTGTTGAAATCATATCGATTAACAAGTGCTGCAAATTATTTTTGAAAATAAGGATTTTAATTATGCGTTGTAGAAAATGAGCTTCACTGTCAATATCGGTGCTGTATTTTTATTTATAATTATTCCTTAAGATCTGTTTGCTTTTCTGGTACGTATTTGAAGCTTAATTATTTTTTATTGATTTACGTAAATGTGCAATATTTTACGTACAAGATAACTATTAAATTAGGTTATGCAATCAACAAATATCAATAATGTTGCGCTACTTTAACTGCCAGTTAATCTCTTAGCAGAAGATTTAAATTCCTAAGTTTAAGTTTGCTGTCATGCAACCGTACTAATTATGAATGTGCTAACCGTCAGTGCAGTAAGAAAACAAAATTAGTTAAGTACAAAAAAAATCTGGGATGTACTCGGAACTTCCCTCGCAAGCGGAAGTAGGTAGTAAAAATTTTGAAAAATCAAATAAAACTAGGATTAAAAATATCTTAACGTTTCTAATAATACTGAAACAATAAAACGAAACACTTGGTAATGCAAATTACATCAATTTTCAAATAAAAAACATTACATTCTGTGGATTCAAACTAGCGATTTCAGCGCCTGCGCGATTGCAACACTTGGCAGCAGTCCAGACTTAACCCGCCTCTTAGCCCCGTTCTGTGCGATGCGGCTGGATTAAATGCAACAAGCTTATTGTTGCCCAATTTTGTCTCATTTACAACATTTACCCTTTAACTGCTGCTTCCCATTTTGGTTAAGGGTAAGGCCTGAGCTATGTTCAAATTACTACTTTTATCATTCCTCAGTTAAATAAAAATATACAAATTTTAATTTTTTAAAGAGCTTACCGTGTATATATTTGACCGAAGACATATTCAGTTTCGTGCCAAGTTCACATACAGGTAATCTGCATACAACGACTTCCTTTAACAAATAGTTTTTGAGCTATAGGTATCGTCAACAGACGGACGGACAGACAGACTGACAAACGGACAGTCAGACGAAATTGAGAGACAACATGTTTTTCGCCATGTTCTCTTCAACCTTGGTCTATCCACTGTTGGATATAGGTCTTCAGCTTCTTCCACTTCTGTCTATCCTGAGCTACTTCTACTTGAAATAATTGTTTTCCTTCCGTTCGTTTGATGTTGTCAATGGATGGTCTTTGCGGTCTTCCTGCGCTCCTCTTAAATACTCTTGGTCTCCATGAAACGATTTTTGTGTCCCAGCGGTTTAGATCTTGACGAGCTACATGTCGAACCCATTGCCATTTCATCTTTAATATTTCGTCATGTAGGGACCCTTAAACGTGAAGATCTAAAGAAATCTCGAAAGGTGATTTTCTCGCGATTACAGTACTTCCTTCATCTTTACATGAAGAAAGTAATAACTGGAAAGACACTATTGTTGCCCTTTTGACCCAATATCCACGCTTGATTTTTTTGTTACTGTGAGAAACTAATTATTGTAATGACAACTTAACTGAGCTAAAGAGGATGGAGATTGAATCAGTGATGACAAAAGTTACATAAAATATACTTAAAAAGGCCAAGAATAGACAATCTGCGAGTTTGTTCGATGACCAACGTACGCAAAATTTGCAGTGCAGAAATAAAAGAAGGTTAAGTATGATGGATAAACCCACAGAAAAACGCAAGACGGGAAAGTGTAAAAGGAATAGCAAAACAATCATGCAGAAGAAGGAAGCGAGCCTAACTAGAATGCAAACTGTTAGAAATTAATTAATCATATAGAAATAAGATCATTTTCTTAATCAAAAACCAAAGAAAAGTAAAGCACAATACGAAAAAGGGCCCAAGTATTTGAAAACCAAGAAGGGTCTTTTGGTTGTAGCCCAAGGAGAGAAGCTGAATAGATTAGTCCTGTATTTTGAACAGCTTCTGAAAGAACATGAAGAAAGTGCAAGTGAAGCTAAATAGCATTCGGATAGAGAAGAGATGATAGCAGAGGAAAATGCATCAGTGGAGACACCAAACGAATAAGAAGGATGGGGCAACTAAATAATACAGCAGGCATTTTAAAGCAAGGGTGGACTGCAATAACTATCGAGGAATCGTACTCCTGGATATAAACTACAAAGTATTAAAAAGTAGTTTTAGGAACCGCTTTAGTATTACGAAACAGAGCTAGTAGGAAAGTAGGTACAAGAGAGGATTTAAAATAGGAACATCGATGACTGACCAGAACTTTATTATGAACATACGAACAAAATTTAAGCATTCGCATATTGTCCATAGCCTATAAACAGACCTATAACTCCATAGATAAGAGTAAGTTGTATTGCGTCATGAAAAAGCTAAGAAGACCTGTGAAAGTGACGCTTAGAAACACAACCAACAAGATCACATTAAAAGGAAATGTGTCAAAAAGGTTTAAAGTGAAAAAAGGGCTGAGGAAAGGAGACCCTCTATCCACAACGCTCTTATCTTCGTACTATTAGAGGTAATAATCAGGGGAAGTGGCATACGCACAAAATGAACATCTACAATAATATACATCAATGTCTTGTATATGCAAGCGGCATAGTACCCACAGCTAGGATAAAGAAAGAATGCAAGAATGGAAGGCAAAAGTATGGCCTAATGATTAACAAGCGGTCAACGAAAAAATTTTGTAATCAACTCATTTGTTAATGGGCGATTAATAATCTCAACTATTAAAGGCACTCACTCGCTATCGCTCGTTCGTTCTTTAAACAGTTTCGATTATTAATCGCCTTCATTAACACACTTGTTGGTTAAAATAACGTAATCTCAAAGGTACAGGTATATTTCAAAGAATAGAAGGTTGCAGGTTGGGCATCTATCAAAAAGGGAGATTTGCAAAGGTCTGTAGAAAAGTATCGCGAAAGTGAAAATACAATTTTCTCTTCCATATTTTACATTTCCTGTCAATTCAAATAAACTAATTTCTTATTACTGCAGTTCGAAGTTTAATAACTTTGTAATAACAACAGAAACTTGAGTTAATTCAGATATTAAAACAAAAGATGATCGACACTTTCTAATAATATCGTTTCTGTTTAACCAGCTTCACATTTTGATAATAATACTGAGTTGAAATTGACTTGACTTAATTGAACTGTGGATCAAACGACCATCATCAATATAATTTCACTTAAAACAGGATTATTCGTGTTTTAAATTTCCTGCCAGTTTGAATGAATAGCTACACTAAAGTAGTACTAAATTAATTTAGTTATTACAACAAAAATCAGTCGAAACTATGGAAAAGTATGATCAAAAATTATTTTCATCTAATATGGCCATGGAATAGTTCCTAATTTATGAATGCAACTACGTTTATACTTAATGGTAAAATTTTACATTTGCTTTGTGAGTAATAGTTGCATTCATAAATTAGGAAGTATTTCATGGCCATACTAGATGAAAATAATTTTTGATCATACTATATAGTTCACTATATAACTGATATGGCTCTCATTTAGTTAGTATTATATTTCGATGAAGAAATTAATTAACGTAATATGAGCATTGAAACAAAAGTAATCGTTAATGCAGTCTCGCCAAATCTAAAAACTTCCATTATGCAAACATCCCATTAACTTAAGTATTCATTTGCATTTTTGAAAGTAAGGTACAACTGAATTAGACGGTATACATGAATAAATAAGAATGATACTTCATCAGGTGCAATTCCCAGTTTTTAAACGTTATGTTAGTTAAATCATATTTTCGTAATTGTTTATATTAAGAACTGCAACTGCGATGATAACGAGCTGTAATCAAGTTAATTTGCGAATTGAAACACAATTCATACATGGATAGCATGAAATCCACAAATTATCATTTATAAACTTTTCATTATATACACTTCCAGGATGATTCATAATATTATGGTCATTAAATTTAAGGGTAGTTAAAGGACATCAAACAGAGCAATTTTCATACTGAACTATACGTCAAAAATTAATAATAATAGTTATTTAACCAACAAGTGTGTTGATGAAGGCGATTAATAATCGAAACTGTGTAAAGCACGAGCGAGCGATAGCGAGTGAGTGCCTTTAATAGTTGACATTATTAATCGCCCATTAAGAAACGAGTTGATTACAAAATTTTTTCGTTGACCGCAAAATATTTTTTTGTGGCGAAAAATGTGATTAATACAACTAACCTCATGCAAAATATCATCAAAACGTCAACATCACAAAAACAGTTAATTAATGAAAAAGAGTGTATTAATCAAAAACAGTGTATTAATAAATCTATTAATCCATCCTTTTTTAAAAAACAGTTAATTAATGAAAAAGAGTGTATTAATCAAAATCAGTATATTAATGACGTCTATTAATCCATCCTTTTTTAGGAAAAATAATTCATTAATATTGAAATTAACAAGCGGTCAACGAAAATAGTTATTTAATCGCTTGTGCGTGGAGCATGTTATCTATACACATTTTGGCTAATTTTTGGTGTATTTGAGAAACTTGTCACAGCATTCGTTTTGAAAATCTTGGACATACATCTTCAGAATATATCTACCTTCCGCGTTTTTCGTTTGGAAAATAGCTAATATCCCATTTCCTTTCTGTAACTAAAGACTTAGGCTGGGGGGGCTTGTGAAAAGAAGTCGTCCCCTAAGTGGTGTTGGTCCATTTCTAAGTTCGTAAAGCCAATGTTTCTTCCACTATAGACGACGACATCTTGTCGTTGTTTGGCGGACCTTCCAGTCGTCATTTTTTAGATTCATAAGTTCGCCTGTTTTTCATTCTTCTTCCTGGTGTCTTTGTTAATACATTTCGACTTTTTCGAGGTTTTTGATCCTCGTATTACTGTGACTTGTGCGATACCTTCGTATATTCGGACTTTCTTTGTATTTGCTTGTTTGGCTTGATCCACTCTGTTTGTAATTTCCCTCTAAAGATATAACGCTTCTGAGGTATTTGTAATTTTCGTATTGCTATATTATGTATGTTAGATTTACAAATTAATATCATAGTTAGATGCAATTGCAATTCGTAAGGCTATAAATAGGTACACCTTGTCCTTCTTATCTGCTATAAAATTCCTTGACTCTTCTTGTCGCTAGGCGCAAATTCTCTATCCTACATCCCTTACCATTACCGTTTCTGCGGGCTATCTTGTGATAGCTTCACACAGTAAGACATTATATTTATCGCTTCGGTCCGAATAAGACGTAGCGAAAACAAGTGTTTTGGTGCAAGAATTCGTCTTTCTGGTCAGTATTTTTAAGTATTTTATATTAACTTATCATTTAATTAACAGCGTGTTTGTATCTGTAAGTCGTGGTTATTCTACCGTTAAGTTTTGCTTCTTTGATACTTTTTAGAGCGTTCGATGAGTAGGTGTCCCATTATGTATTCTATGTCGTGTTCATCTTCTGCATTGATCACTCGATCGGCGGCGAATAACGAAAAATCAATTAGGGTGTTCTCGAATTTTCTTTTGCATTCTAATAGGATTATCTAATACACAATAGCAATAGATTAAATTAACGACAATCTTACAACACTTCAATGTTAGCCGGATAACGACCTGTGAATACCCAAAGCAGTCCCGCAATTTGATTGTTCAACCACTGGCGAATCTAATTTGTAAGATTCCCAGGTGATATGGTAATTCAAACTTACAATGAAGGGGTTATATCAAAAACACGGCTCTTTGAAAAACTATAACCTATTATCCCGATGTATATGCGGCGCGATTTAAAAAAATATTTCCAATATACAGTGTGATTTATAAATATCGGTGTATACTGACCTCAGTAGAAATACATTGCAGTAAAAATAAATCGCCACGAAAAAATCGTATTAGGGATGTGCAGGCTTTTCAGAACCACTGGCTAAATCGGTAGGAGAATATTAACCTGTTGCCAAATGTAATTGAAATAAGTAAACAACTGTTCTTTGTTCCTCCATTTTATCCAAATTTGGTCTTATCGCAACCACATGTGCGAACTGTAGATAGAATAGATATAATTTCATTCTAGTGACCGTCAATCAGTTTAAGAAAGTAAATGTTTTAATCTTTTGTCGGATTATCATTAATTTTCGACATATAGTTTATTATGCAAAGTTGTGCTATTTGATGTCCTTTAACTACCCTTGAACTTAATGGATATACTTATTAATCACCCTGTATATATTTATATGCACATAAATAAGATTTGAGGGCAGTTCCTAGTACGCAATTAGAATATTGGATCTATGATAATTAAATGTAAATAAATGAGTTGAATCCAATATTAAAACCGCGACGTGATCACGTAACGTTTACAGCATAATGTTAATTTCAAATACTTGCTTGACACACATATAGACAGAACTCAAAGTACACTTAAATTAATAATACACCAATACATCCGTACGTCCGGTTTAAACAATAAAATTTCAATATCGTAAGTTCTTAAACTGATTTACGCACTTTCAACTGCGACACAATACTACTAATTGAAATGAAAACAGCGTTGTGGCTTATCTTCAGAAGCCAGCGTCCTACGATCCTACGTCTCAACGCTATTTAAAATCCAAGACTTCCGATGTAAATACTAAAATGTTACATTCGAAAAAACCAAAAGTCAGTTTTTCCGAACACTACAATTCTTGTTATTATCCAGAGTGCTGCTTTTGTCAGAGAGTTTGTAATTTTATTTTCTACTTGAGGGCCACTGTAATTGAGCCTTGTGGTTGTTGTGACTCCGAAATAAATAAATAAATAAATTACGGACACATTACAAGTCTCGTTATAGGCCATATTCCAATCTCTAAAAGAGGTTCTGGTTTATCAAAAATTACCAATTTCCATCTACATCCACACTTTTTTCAGAAAGAGCTTAACAATAGTAGTAGACATTACATTATTCTTGAAGAGATCATGCAAGAAATCCCTAAAACCAAACGTATACCTTTAACGAATCTCAATGATAACCTGAGGCAGTCAAAATCATCTACATTCTTTAAATGTGCATAGCCAATAGGTAGGTTTGCTCAGGTGAGAAAGATAGAACTAACCTTAGTAAATAAGATAAACATAGGGGTTAACTTCAAAATGACCGTAACAGTATATATTTTAAAAAGATCTTAAATCGGCTGCTGACAGCATCCTTGGCGTAGATGATTTGTTCCAGTGAAAGGTGTTTTATTAGTTAGTTCGGCTGGAATGACTTTGCAGGACCTGTGTTTTTTATTGCTCTTACATGTTGAACTTCTTCTGTTATTTTATTATATATTATCAATCTCCTCTCTTGATTCTTCCCTCTGTTTTTGTTATGATCTTGGAATATACCTTCGCCATGAAAAGCGTTTTTCAACTTGTTATATTCTTGTTGTATCATCGGAAGCATAGAAAAGTAAACGATTAGAATAATTTTCAAGAAATGCATTTTGTATTCCGTTTTTTGAACTTGCAATGTTAGATGTTGAATCTAACTCATTTATTAGTATTCTTGGTGTACTAAATCTTACATAAATGCTTATAAGGTCATACTACAATATTAAAATATACCATCAAATGTGTATCGGAGTCGTTCACACTCGATGCTCCCGATGGTACTTTTCGGTTGTAAAAATGCTCAACTGTTTTAACGATTTGTAAATGATAACTCAGTTGCGATATGTTTTTAAACAAAACCCTCTCTTTGGCATACGGCGCTCTACCTCTCTCGCATTGCTTAGAATTAAGGAGAACTGAATTTAAAATTCCAAACTTATAACTCTCGCTAAATCTCTAAACCTGAGGAAAACCATAACCCGAACAGTAGCTGCAGTCGGCCAAAACGCGATTCCGCCTAAGTAATCTCATAAGCACAATATTTGGCCAGAACAAATTTGTTCAGTAAATGGATTGGGACTGAAGAGGTGTCTGTCGTTCTGTCCCGGTGCTGCTCTTCGAGCTCGACTACAAATAGCTGCGTTTGGACAGCCACGTTTGCGTGTTTGCGGAGATTAAATTTTAAACCGCTTTAACTGCCATATTGTTGTCGGTTTATTAGGTATTGTGGTACTAATTTCGGACATTACCGCCGCAGTGACGCGATTAGGAGTCGTAAAAGTTAATTTTGTTGGAGTTATACTTTTGCCGCGTTTATATCGTTTTTATTTCCAAAGGTACAGCTTTCTCAAAAGCTCTTGTCATCTACTGCTACTGGCTGGCTTGTACGATAACTAGTTTAACTGTAGTATGAGCAAGAGTAAATCCGCCAAAACAGCCTGATGCACTTCAAAGCCACAAAATAACAATTTTGTTTTCAACTTTTTTTTCCTAATGATCTCTGTTAAATGCTAGATCTACTTAAGCTACATTTCCGGTGCCCAGTATTTCTGCTTCCTTAATGAATTTTGTATACTACAGCAGTCATACGTTTTTTATAACACAAAATTCTTTTACTCAGGTTGGAACGTGCATTTATAATTGTAATAAATTTATAACAACTCCTTCCGTTCACATTTAATGCCGGTTACGTAGATTTCTTTAATATAAAGTGTATCTTGCCAATTTGCTTAACTTCATAATTCTATAGTAACCCTTGTGGATATCACTTCTCGACTTCTTTCAGGTAATTAATAATTATCAAAAAAAAACCTGAAGAACGTTAAACACAAAAACAACATTGTCGATTCAAGTGGATAAAATGTTAAATTTATGTTGACATCATTTTCTATTTTCCATTTTCCAAAATTGTAAACGATACGAATAATAAGGGATTAGTAAAAGATCAAATTAAAAATTTAGTTACACCACTATAGGTTTGTGATGACAAAGACTACTGTGTTTGCTATATAGTAAGCAAACGTGCAAGCCAATTGCAAGAATTCAGTTCCGGGGAAATTGAGTGCATAAAATTCAAAGGATATTTTGTAAGAATATATCATTCTTGTTGGTTTTACAATTCAATTTCAGGATAATAAAACGTGATATTTTTAATTATGTTCGGTTTTACGACAAAGCAGCACTCTAAGATATTGGCTGTAGCCATGCGTGCATCATACAAGCAATCGAAATGATGTATTGTCAGGTATGATTGGCATTAGCTCGTTAAATTAAGATTAGTTCCATTGAAAATTTTTATTTGTAAATCGCTTCGAAAGCTGCCTATATGATGAGCTCTTCTGCGATTTCAAGTACCTAGTCCTTATAACTAGCTCGACGTCTTTATTGTTATATATTAAGAACAAGACTTTTTTCCTGTTCTTCACGTCTTGGTAGCGCAACTATCATATGTAACATCAAACAGATACCTTCAGCTGCTAAACCATGATATAATTTTGTCATGTGCTTCTTTGTTTGCAGGGGATTCGACAGACTACACAATCCGCTTTCAACGGGATGGGGCGCCAACACTTTGAAGTAGAAGATAGAGTACTTAAATCAAAAATGTATCCTGGCAGGTGGTTATGTGAAGGCGCTGAGTGTAATGCTAACTTTCCTTGATTTTCGGCTTAGACCGCGTTGTCTTTGCAAGTACAAAGATACCCACAAGTGTTTAGCTTGTTATGCCTTATACTTTGTAAACTTTAACAAGATTTTTTTGTAATAATTATGTGAGTTGGTTGCTTAATCAAATAAGCGATATAGCAATTTATTTAGAGTAAACAGGAGAGCGTAATAATTGTTCCGAAAACGGTTTAGTATTCAAACAGCGCCTTTTAGCATCAGTCACAGCAACCACGTAAAAATGCAAGTAATTGTGGTCGAACAGCAACACTTGTTCGATACTTTACGACAAGCCGCTGCCGAAATCACTAGAACTAATCGCTTTAACCATTAGCGTGTATTTGCCAGCCAGGAAACCCACTCCATGCCCAAATCTACGCCATGGAGTGTCTGCCCAGCCTCTCGACTACCGGTGTTACCTGGAAGCTTTTGCCTCGCCAAATAGCGGCGAGTTAAACAAACTGGCCCAAATTCTTGGACAAACATCGTTTGCTGCCTTTACGAGACAATTTGTGCCTCGAATTGGAAACACGGCATGTGTTTGCTGCCAAATTGGGCACTAAAAATCTAGATAAACGAAACAAACACAATAATTATTTTTAAGAAAATGTTTAAATAAAAGCTGAACTAAACGCGTTTTGCATCATTCGGACACCATAGATCGGCATAATAATATAATTTGTAGAATCAGTATGGTATAGCGAGCCATCAGAGAATTTATTGAACGATGAAGCACACCGATTCAGAATGCAGTCTCCATATGCTCCATTTAAGCGAAATCTGATGTATTTTCTAATAATCATCTGAATTTGCTATCCACATCAGCTACTTAGGCAGACCTCGCCGTTCGCGGGGGTTGCGTTCCAGAAGGATGCTGCGAAGCGCAAAACCGCCATGGGCAAATAAACACATAAATGATAAAAACGGGGTTAGGTTCCATTAACTAGATTTATTTATACTATGCAACCCCAAAAAATCAAATTTTTTCTGCGTTTTTTTGTCTGGCAAATCTGAAGCAGAAGCTTTACGCTTTGGCGACATGGTTTTCCGTGTTTTAAAAATTAAACTCAATAAATTGAATTTTCAGCAGAATAGCAGAAATATTGATATTTCAACTGCTAAAACCACTATACAGTTATGGGGCGTTTATTGAGAGGTATTGGATAATAGCAATTTTTATATTAAGTGCGCAAAGCAAAGGTTTTTTTAAGCTTGAGAAAGCTCAAAAACCCGGCTTTGCGTATTAAACTTTTTTAATTCTCTAGTGAATTAAAACGCTTTTATTTCTCTTGTGAATCATAGAGTCTTTATGAAGGTTGTTATGAAGTTAATAATGTAACTTTAAACTGTCAAAATTGAATTAAAAATATTGAATTCATAAAAAACGGCAGCATTATTTTTTAAAGTTACCGTTGCACGAGTTTCCGTAGTTACTAATGTAAATAAAAACTGAAACACAATTCTGTCGTTTGAATAAGTGTCGCTTTCTAAGTGTTTTCTATAAATTCTCTGAAAATGGACGCTGATTCTGAAGATGATGTAGAAGCAGTAGCTAATGAAGTGATTGCGAGTATTTTGCCGAAGAAGTCAAAACCGCAGTATGAAAAAGCTTACACCGATTTCCGGCATTGGTGTGTCTCTAAAAAAATGAGTAACACAACAGAAAACGTTCTATTACCATATTTAAAGGAAAAGTCCAAAATTTTGAAGCCGTTAAAGACAACTCTAAACATAAAAGAAAATATTGATGTTAGAAAGTTTCCCAAAATAGTGCCTTATTTGAAAAACAAGAATGTAGGATACAGAAAAAAAATCGAAGGTTTTGACCGATAAAGATATCAACGAATGATTGAATGAGGCAGATGACGATAACTTTTTACTAATGAAGCTATAGTTGGTAACTTGAGTTACTGTTTGTCTTTTTTTGTAGAGGGTATTGATTTTTGGGATCGCTGGTGCTCTTAGGCGAGATGAATTATTGAAAATGAAGATATCAGATGTTGAAGATAAGGATTCAATGCTGATTGTTAAGGTGACAGATTCAAAAACCCATTCTGAGAGAATTTTTACCGTTTCCAATGCAAATAATATAAAATTGATTAGAAAATACCCAAGTTTGCGTCCATTAAACGCGTCAAGTGAATAGTTTTTCTTAAAGTACGTCAAAGGAAAATGCTCCAATCAAAATGTGGGGATTAACAAAATTGGTGAAATACCCAGCTTAATTGCGAAATGGCTTAAGAAATAAAGCCCTAAAGATTATACAGGACATTGCTTTAGGAGAAGCTCTGCTACACTTCTAGCAAATGCAGGAGGTGACATAACTCTGATAAAGCGACACGGTGGTTGGAAAAGTAGCAACGTAGCAGAGGGTTATATTGAAGACTGCATAAATAACAAGATTGCAATTTCGAATAAAATTCAACCTGCCGCAAAAACAATTTCTGAACCATCTACGTCGACTTGCAATAAAATGCCTAACTTAAAACTCTTGGATAAATCGGGAAATAAAACTGACAACATTTCTAACTTAGTCGAACCTTCCACGTCAACGAATACTTTTAATAATGGTATTTCGAAGCTACAGCCTTCACTCGAATCGGGAATTATAGCAGGAAGTATTTTTTTCTGCCTTTTACTTTAATTATTATATAACAAAATAGTTATGTTGACTTGTAATTGCCTGTTATAATTGTTTCAATAAAATTTTCTTCTTAGTTTATTCTGAATTTTAGAAATGTCAGAAATTCTTTT
The DNA here is from genome assembly GCA_940337035.1 of Agriotes lineatus. Lineage (NCBI taxonomy): Eukaryota > Metazoa > Arthropoda > Insecta > Coleoptera > Elateridae > Agriotes > Agriotes lineatus. The sequence goes on from CALNHX010001550.1 coordinate 59,127, forward strand.
TTTCACCGTTAAAAAAATTGTTTTTCATCGTTAAAAAACGCGTGTTCCTCGCAGTCTCCTGCATACGCAAAACGCAAATAATGAAGAATGTGCAAGAGGCATGAGTAATACGCTGGACGCCGGCGCCGGTGAATACCCATCCTAATTCTCTGATATCGAGTATACGCATGCAAGTTGACATGGTCCCGGGACTTCGCCTGGGCTGGCTGTGGTCACGGGACTCGGTTTTTGTGGTAGAATCCCGGGACTGGAAACCCTAATCTCAACTTTTATTGTCAGTCCAAAATAAGTCGGTCATCTGCCACTCCCAATTCCAAATGTAGCATCTCTTAACACAGTACCGTCAAAGTATATATGTACCTTTTTCCATGTCCTTTACTATCTTGTCCAGCCAAATTCTACATTAAAACTGTACTTTCTTAATTTTATTGTACCTTATTCATATTCTTTCCTAGCAGGTAATTCGGCTATTTGTACACGTCTTCGCTGCTTCTTTGAACTACCTATCATGTTACGGAAATAAACAGAAAATAAAGTTGCTTATCGTCACATTCCAATGAAAAGAAATTGTGTAATTTTAGTCCCATTCTGGTATTAGCTTTATTTGTTAAACATAGGTAAACCAAATAATATCACGTTAATGAAAATGTGTTCTTATTGAGCTAGCGAATGAATAAGGGTGGCTGTCCCCATGTTGCAATATAATTATTCAATTAATATTAGCTTACGAAGCACAGAATCATGACAATATGAACAAATCGCCAAAATAAAAGAAGATGCTAAAACAAACAGAAACACATTATCTGCAACTTTTGCTCTTGCTCATAAAATAAAGAGTTGTAGTTCACATTCCAAATATTTATACTGTACTTCTATATTAACGATGAACAGTTACCAATCAAACCGATCTACAACGAATGCGATATTTATAATACATCAAGTAGTTAAAAAAAGTAGTTACGTGCCTTGTGGCCACAATATCAATTTTGAACGAGAAAGGCTCTTAGTCATCCCTTGTAAGACTAATAAGAGACTCTAAAACAAAGACGTACGTTAAGTCCACTTCTATTGAGGTACTTAATATAATCAATAACGTGAATACATTACCAGGATACCGCATAGACTATACTGTGCAAATTGGAAATTTCGGAAATTATAATAGAGCAAGTCATGATTTCCAAGTATCTGGGAAAAGACATATCAAGTTATTGTAACCTCTGTAAAAAAAAGTCGGAGAGCAAACCATGAATGGAGTTTGGAAATATAAGTATCTGAACATAGAGAGAAAATTTTAAATCTAAACACATGTATAGGTGTGACACCGTGACGATCCAAGAAACACTAAACAACTGCAGAGAATGGCGGAAATGAACGGACTAAGGACGATTGTCCTTAGTGGAAAAACGAGGTTAGAGTACGGATTGAACACGTATAAAATCAGTGTGACGTCACAGACATAACATATTTCGTAAACAGAAAAAGACGCTGGAATGAGCAAGGCGGACAACGACAGAATGATTAAAATTGCCAGTGATGTCAAACGTATGAGAAAAAGACAACCGGGCACAACAATGAAAATATATACCTAGCTCATCATTACAAGACAGTCCATAACGCAGTAAATTATAAACGCGCAAAAAAAACAAGTGAATACCTAAAATAAAAGATAAAGAAGGAGAACAGAATAGTCTACCATCTTATTTCTTCTTCTTTCTCAATTTATTTTGCCCTTGATGTTTCTAGATGCCGCTCGGAAAGTGCGTAATAATTTTCTTTACAACCCTGCCTGCCCTAAACGTCCTCATGTATTATAAATATCACTTTCTCTCTCATATACATATGTACAAGTTTTAGACGACAAACCAGAACGACTTGCTACGAACTACCTGCGAACACAACGGAAATATCGAAACTCAATTATAGATGTTGTCTATTATGTCTATTAGTATGTATTTACAAGCCAATAATTTTTTTTGGGTGGCCATCGCGGCTAGTGACTTAATGTGCAAGTTTGGCCATGATGAAGTATTGCGCATGAATAACACGCTGATGACTGTATAAAACGCGGAACTGAATTGTAAATTTAATTACTTTGGTTGAGGAAGGTAGACCCAGCAACACTGAAACGATGTGGAATGTGGGGAGTCAGATCACAGAGAATCCCAGGAAATGATTTAAAACTTATAATAAAACGGAAAATACGATATCTACAAAATTAATTCTGCAATTCAATGATGATAACTGTTGAAGTTATCAGTACAAACGATCTTAATAACGTTGAATTACTCAACACGAATTTAGGTAAATCTATTCAGAATAGCGATATTAACGCATCAATTACATAAGTAATTGCATCAAACACATTGGAGTTTGAATCTGGTGAATATACCCTTCTGCATATTTTCTTAGAATAAGGGCAGGTATTAGAACTGACTTTAAGATATTTGATATTTTCCGAAGTGTCTCCAGGAATACGTAAATATACATGTATAACATATAACAGAAACTACATAAATAAAACAAGATGAGAAGGTGCAAGCCCTTTATCGATACTCGGCACCGTGTTGGGATGGAGTGGTTATTGCCATACTCTCTTGAGACATCCGCTCTTTAAAAACATATTAATTTAATCTTCGTGGTCTGATAAAACTATGCTTTCAGTGTTTGGTCAGAGAACGCACATTCCAAGGTAGCAATGGATAGAAATTTTAATCAGAATCCTTCTTCTTAAATAACTTTACGCTATTATTTAGTCACTAAAATATGCAAAAATCGGCTTTTGTGTTTTACGTTCAGAGCTAGGCAGTAATTAATTACTTTTTAATTAAATTACTAATTAAATTCCTTCTTGTTTATTTGCCTTGGAATTGAATTAATTTTCAAAATGCGGTAATTGTAATTGGGAATTGCCATGTTTGTTAAAAAGTACTTTGAAAATTTTGAAAGTAATTAACTACTACATTCAGTTACTCATCTACTTTTGTGTAATTAAATTACTCTAAAGTATTTAAATTACTTTGCAAGTATTTGAATTACCTGTGGTAATTGAAATTACTCGAGGTAATTGAATTACTTTCTGGTATTTCAATTACTGAATTACTGACCTAGATTGGGTGCCAAATCTCCAGAATGCAATAAAATATGATAAGGTCTTATTAAGTTACATATTAAGCAAATTGCAATAGGGTCTTCCCCGACCAATATAAGCCTAATTTATTATTTCCTCTGACGAGTCGAATAACAACAGCTTTTGCATTTTGTACGGCCCGTCACGAGCATTGGTGCGTGTATGTAGATGTGATCTCTAGCTTGCAATAGTGACACTAATATTTATTGTAAGAGAAACTAAGTTTAAGACGCTAAGACTCTATTTGCGGTAAGTACATTACAGATTACAATACCTACGGTAAAAATATAATTTAAAATAGCTTCATTAGACGATATTGGTTCATAATAATTATTTATTCATTTCAATTTGCTTGTTTTAAACGATGTACTAACATATACCCATACTGCCGTGCAAGTGTAATAGGCGTTAAGTCCAGAAAATTACGTTTTTGAGTGAGGAACTTGATTAAACGGCCAAAATCCGATAACAACATTTAAACAGCGTAAAACACATAAATAAAATGTACCTAATTGCATAATTCCATGCCTGGTTGACTCAAAAATGCAAATTATCCATTCTTTGTCGCTTTCTTGCCTTGTAATGCTCATATGTTGCTTGGTATACTTGTCTTATAAAAATCATGACTTTCTTATAATTCCGCTCACCTCATCTACCATTACCTCTTTACGTTATACAGGGTGCTGCGTTAACGGACGAAACATACAAAACCCTCAACCCTCATACCAAGGCAAAAATATTGGCTTCTTAATGATTTTACACAAAATTCCATTTAGTTTTGTAAAAGAACAGTGCATAGCGACCAAATTTACGTAATTTCAGATATTTTATTGCCCTAAACTAAAATAAATAATAATTATTAAAGATGTTGATAATATTATGAAATTTGAAGTAAAAATATAAAAGCATCCTAAGCAATTTAACTGTCAAACTGGCCATGGAATATAAAAGTAATGTCAACAGCAAGCTTTAGAACTCTGTCATAACTGTTGTTACTGTCATAAGTTTATATTATAGGCTGATATCGTGATTGAAAATGCTAAAAATTGTTGTCTCTAAAGCTTGCTGTCGACATTAGTTTTATTTACCATGGCCAACCCTTATGTAATTTCTTTTAAACACATGGTATAAAGGTCTCTTGAATGTAAAAATGACTTCATCGTTATGTGCTTGAGCAAATGTCTTTTGTTTTTGTATCTGCTGTACAAATTCTTATTTCAATCAGCGGTTTTCAACTAGGTCACCTGTCAACTTTCAACAGTCCCTGTTAAACACCAAATTGATATTTTGTTTTAAAATTTTAAAAGTTACCTAACACATTTTTTATAGCTATTTGTATTACTAGGGAGGAAAATGTATCATTTCCCCACCGGATGTAGTTTAATTCTTCAGCGTTAGCGAGAACAGTACCTAATCAATTGTAATCATGCAAGGGAGGAATAGCTATTTATATATTTAGGGAGCAAAGGTATTCATTTCCTCCCGCGTGTGAATTTAATGCCCGGCGCGTTAGCGGAGGGCATTAAACACACAAGGGAGGAAATTAACTTTTGCTTCAGTGATATATATAAGTATATGATTTTTTCTTCAAACGCATGTTCTATTGCTTTAGTAAATCATTACAGTGACTCTAGATTTCTGTAGTGACATTTTGTCTAATTTCCAAATCAGCATAACGTTGTAAAGCTTTGGTGTAATATCCATGGTGACATAAACACAAATGTGGGAGCAAATAAATATTGACTCCCGCTGGTTGGAAAATGGCAGTTTTGTTTCCTAAAACTAGGGTGCAAAATCCGACTTTCTATACAGCGAGTAGAAAAAAATATTTAAATAGGAACAATAGGAGGTTAGTTGATTTATTATTATTAATCACATTGCCTCCCGTTTCTAATGGCAACGGCAGTCAATGTATTATATTCCCTCCCACTGCCATTGGAAACCGACCAGGGAACCAAACGTATATTTTCGGGAAACCCCTAACAGGCGACAAAAAATGTTACTTTCGTATATAGGGGTCAAAAATATTTTCTAACTGAGCCAACAAAAAATTCTGAAGTTGCGCCATTTGAATCATCACGCAGTGTTCTTCTACAAAATCGAAATAGAAATTTGCTGTCAAACAATTAAAAATTCAATGCTCCACCCTGTATACCTAGGTAAGTTACATATTTTCGTCATTCAGCCTCATGTTAGGCGTATTTAATAAAAGATTGTTCTACAAGTTAAGAAAAGTGAGAGTTTTTCAACATTTAATTTACGAGCGAGCGATGCAAAGCGAGTGGATTAATTTATCACGAACATGGAAAAATATAATTTATTACAAAATCTATGAAATTCGACATTTCTTCATATTCAAAAAAAAATTTCTTTAAATCGGTAGTGAAGAACGTCGAAATCGTCAAATAAAATACGAGAAATGCGCAGTGAAGTAATCCATTGTTTTGCGACTTTTTGTAGGAATCTGGGCGATAGGTAAACGTCAACCGACGTCAACATAACCTACAAAAGTTGGTTCAAATGTTGTAATTTCGCGATTTCTCGATTTAAAAAAACAATGTACCCCTCGGCCCTGGAAGTTCCTTTTTATCTCTCATGTGGTTTATTTGCTTTGGCCCTATGGGGCTCGGCAACTAAATTCGCAATCGTGATAAAGAGCTCAACTTCAATGATAACCTATGTAGAAACTAATATAAAAAAATATATAAATTTGAACCTTCAAGTCTCAAATCTTCTTACTGAAGGGACTTTGTAGTACTAAATTATATTAGGTTTAATCGGTTTATTATAACCTAATGAAGCTATGCCAAATCGGTGTCCCATTTTTTTGGGACACCCTGTATAATTGCTATTCTTGAATTTATTTATTTACTTACATCTTACATCAAAACAAATTAAAAACTTTTGGTTTTGGTGAACGGTGCATGTAGCTACAAGATTTAATTATCACAAAAAAACCTTCAAAAGTAAAAGAGTAGTATGTAGGTTACTATAGTTAACAAAGCATATTTAGATTACGATTACGAATCGACACGACACTAATGATAGTTGCAACTTGCAAGAAAGTTCTACTAAATACAACTATATGGATATGACAATAATTTTTATTGAAAGTAATTATTGATGTTGTACAATTACAATTACTAAGTAATTGGTAATTGAATTACTATTTCCTGAGAGTAATTGAATCTCTGGTAATTAAATTACTGCATTACGCGGTAATTGGTAATTAGTAATTAATTACTTTTTCAAAGTAATTTGCCCATCTCTGTTTACGTTCATGTTTGAGTTTTACAGCCGTGATGACCATAAACGAGGGTTGCTACCTTGAGATAAAAAAAATATTCTGAGCAGGCCTTGATATGTGTTATACGTTTGGCAGTATTGAAGCGTATTGTCAGTCTATGTCAAATTGGAGATTAGTAGGTTAGGTTTTGTTTGTTGTTTGACACAGACTGACGTAAAACTTAACCTGCAAATCTCGAATTTGACATAGGCTGACAATACACTTCAGTACTGCCAAACGTATAACACATATCAAGGCCTGCTCAGAATCATTTTTTTAATCTCATGGTATTTATGTATTGAGAATGAATAACAAAAACAATGATTGGGGTGTAGAAACTTCTTTATTGTGTTTCAAAATACTCTCCTTTAAGATCTACACATTTTTGCATTCGATTAAACCAATTGGCATAGCAAGTTTTCCACTCGGAAGTAGGTATCTCTAAAACATGGTTTTTGAATGCATTAACAGTTTCTTGTGGCGTCGAAAAGCGTTGTCCACGTAGTTTGTTCTTCACTTGAGGGAACAAATAGAAATGATTGGGTGCCAAATCAGGGCTGTACGACGGGTGACCCATCAATTCGACGTTTTGAGTGCTCAAATAACTGGCTGTTAGAGCTGATGTGTGTAAGCTCGCATTGTCATGGTGGAGAATGATCCTTCGTCGGCGTTTCTTTTTCTTTATTTCACTGACGACTTCTGGCAAACAAATGGTTGTGTACCATTCAGAGTTGACTGTTCTAAGTTTCTCTAAGGGTACGGTTGCCACATGACCATTTATACCGAAGAAACAGGCCACCATTTTCTTCGAAGTGCTGCGAGCACGAACCACTTTTGTTGGATTTGGCTCATCTTGGAACAGCCATACAGTCGACTGCTATTTAGTTTCGGGCTCATAATAATAAATCCAAGATTCATCACCTGTGTAGATGTTATACACTGCATTTGATGCACCGCGGTTGTATTTTTTAATCATTTCTTGCACCAATTCACACATGTCTTTTTTTAATCGATTCTTAAATTGTGCGGAATCCAACCCGAACCAATCTTTTTGACAGCTAAATGTTCATGCAATATCTTATGTATGCGTGTCATACTAATGCCCAAGGATTTCTCAATCTCACGATAGGTCACATGGCGATCTTGCATTACGAGTTTGCACACAGCATCAATGTTTTCTGACACAACGACCGATTTTGGACGAACTTCTTTAAATTCGTCCGCCAGCGAAGTACGGCCACGATTGAATTCACTAAACCATCGATATATTGTGACCTTGTATGGTGCTTCATCACCAAAAGTCGCAGGAAATTGGTTGGCACACTGTTGTTGAGATATTACACGACGAAAATCGTAAAAAATCATCGCACGAAAATGTTTATGATTCAAATCCATTTTTTTTCCGAGATAAACTTTTCAAGTCACTACTAACAATACAAACAGCGTCTGTATGACACAACGTTCTGACTACGTAGGTATACTGTCAAAAATGTCAAACTTTACGATGGCGTAGTCGGATCGCACCTAACAACACCGGTGTTGCCAATTCTCAATACATACGCAGCTCCCCTCGTACATTCACCATATCTAAAGCCAAGCTTAACATCAAATTTGTAAAATAGTAATGAACCGGAGGCGCAAAATTTTCAAGTATGGTAGACAGCATCCTACCACCACGGCCATACACATATAAGTTAGGTAATAATTGGTGTCGTCAAAAAGTAGATCTGGTTAACTCACCAAGGCAATTTATATTAACGATGGGCTTATTCGAATAAAAAATAACCGGTTATCCGGTTATTGAAATAACCTGTGTAACTCGGTTTTCGTTCCAAGTATTCGAATGAAAAATAACCTCATCCTGATACGTACTACGTGCCGTATCTCAGCGACCTGCGAGTGATCGAAATTCTGTAAATAATACGTCATTCATAACTCATAATCATAAGCAAGGCGGATTGTACTGGAAACACCATTTGGGCGTCTCGCTCTACAGTTTTCTCCCTTGCTTCCTTGGCGGCTGAGCCTCGCGGTCGATCCGTCGTCATATGATATGAACATAAATCAATTGTTTGCCGCCTTTAACCCGGCCGATCGATAAACATAAACGTTTTACCACTGTTTTTTATTGCGATTAGCAAGCAGGCCCGCATATTTCTTTCTTTCTACACTTCTTAATAAATACCTCTTAATTTCCAATATATAACACATAATGTACATATTATGTGTTGGTTATAGATCGGAAGAATGTAGGAGTAATCGAGATAATGCAGAATAGCCAGTCGTAAAACTCATACAAATACAACAATATATTATTAATTATTATTATATTATTATAAATCGCCAGCAATCGAAAACAATAAATGTGTATCCAGATATATTTCATTCATATCCACAATTACTTATTGCACAAACTCCTTAGAAATCAAATAAAAATCATTTATGCAATTATTATAATTAACGATTAACTGAGTTCCTCTGCTATCTGCAAGTTACGATGCCGATGCAGATGACGCTGAACCGCGTAACCGGCAAACCGGCGAAATCGAAACGAATCGAGAGCCAAAATTTATTCGAATGATTATTCAAATAGTCATTCGGTTATTAATATCATTCGAATGCACATAATTCGGTTATGAAAATTGTCCGGTTATGCCCATCACTAATTTATATGTTAACGATAGTTCACATGAACGATATTCAATTTCTATAGTTTAAGTTTGAGCTGGATTCATTATTGCCAAAGTCACGTATAAAGGGCGTCTATTGAAAATTTAGTTATCGACATAAATGTTCGGGAGTTCTTAAAATTAATCTTTGCACCAAGATTATACCTTACATTGGTTAGCGTTCTAACGAGTAAGGAAAAAACTGAAATTTGGAAAAAACTGAAATCACCCTCACTTTCTGCTAGAACGTTTGTGCTTGTAAGGGTCAGTGAGTAAATACTTTTTACCAAGAAGCAGTTTCATTGTGGTCAGAAGTTAGCATTTTGTTAAATATAAATCATAATTGCCTGCTATACCATTAACTAGCTTAATTTTTCGAATACATAGTTGTATATGAACGAAAACATACATAATAGTTAGTTATCCATGGATATTACAGTCAGTGTTATTGCCTGCTTTAGAATTTATAGCCTGTCATCAGTCAGCCATTGTCATTGGCGTAACTAGGATTTTTGGCTGGGGAGGGCCAGGCCCCCCAACAAACCATCGTCAATACCTATGTATACCTATGGAGACATGAATTTACGTACATACATAACTTTTTCGCATAAATTTATTTACTTGTTCTTTGATGCCGTTATACGAGGGCAGTCCCGTAAATTTCTGCAGCCTAATAAAACAAAGTTTAGTAACCAAAATTTGTTTGTATTATTTTCTCAAAATATTCCCCCTTTAACTCAACATTTACGCATTCGGTAAATCCAATTATTTTCAAAACATAAATTCCACAATTTTTGACTCACTTGAGAAACAAGGTTTTTGAAGCTTTCCACAGCATCTTCGGGAGTTCCAAATCGCACACCACGCATTTTATCGTTTAATGGAGGAACTAGAAAGTAATCGGAAGGTGCTAGGTCGGAACTGAATGGGGTATAACTTAGCAATTTTAACTCGAAAGTCTCTGAAAATTATTTTATTTGATGTGCGGTATGACTAGTTAGAATCATTGCCATGGTGCAGAACGATCTCATCCCTTGGGCGCCATAAGCCGAGCTTTTTGAATAACGTCTGGTAGGCATATAGTTGTGTACCATTCTGCAGTAACGCTACGTTTATTTTTAAGCACGACAGTTGTGATAGGTCCGGATTTTGAAAAGAAACAAGCAATTATTATCAAGATCGTTTTACTTTAACTGGATTAAGATTTGTTGGAAACATCCTGACTGCAGCTTAGATTCGGGTTCAAATGCATATATCCAGCTTTCGTCACCAGTTATGATGTAAACTGCTTTAGATTTACCTTCATCATATTTCTTATACTGTTCCACATGCTGTTGTTGTGTTTCTGTGTGTCTGTTAAACTGTGTGGTATCCACCCAAGACAAACTTTTCTTACACCCAAATGAGTATGTAAAATATTGTATATTGCAGTCATGCCAATGCCCAAGGTACTCGAAATAATTCTATATGTGACTCGATTGTCCTACTGAAGCATTCTTCGCACAGCGTCTATGTTCGTATCAGTAACTGCTGAAATTTGCCCTTCGCAAAAATCGTCGCTAACTGAAACTCGTTCAAATTTAAATTCATTAAACCGGAAATATACGCTTGGCCACCAAAAGCAACACGAAGTCATCTTTCTTTCAGAGATAGGGGAACTTTTAAAGTCATAGTAAATCATGGCTCTAAAATTTTCTCCTATTATGTTCATTTTTGATGCACAACACTTATTTCAAAACTACAGTGGCGTAGCCAGAGTTGGCCCTTGGGGGGGGGGGGGGGGGGGATATACAATAATAAAATTATATAGTAACTGTTTACTTACGTTTTTTGTAGATTGCATGGAAAAAGGTGCAAATATTAAAGAATATTTTTGGAATGGTAGTCGTTATTCAACAAAAACCATTACAAAACAAAATCTAAGTGCCTTGTTTTTTTGTTCAGTTCGTCAAATATTTCATCTACTTCAACTAGTATTTCCCGGTGTATCGCCAACATTGCTAAACCGTTAAGATTTTTCGACGCATACTATACGCACAAGTGTTCCCGCCCCACTTCTTTCAAAACATCTGACGTGCCAGTACGCAATGGAAATAATATGGTCAAATTTGAAAAAATTGGATTTCGACAAGCAATAGTAAATAATGTAAATTGCTTGATCCTAAAACATTCTAAGATTTCTAATTTTGTCAGCTTCTGAATTTGTATAGTTGCAGCCATTTTTTTAAGTTTTTGACTCTTGGGGGGGGGGAGGGATATATCCCCCATATCCCCCCCCGTGGCTACGCCACTGCAAAACTAACTGTATAGTAACTAAATTTGAACTGTTAAATTAGAAAACAACAAACATTTGTTTATGGCAAGTTACATTTCCAAGGTGCACTTGATCTATTGGTTTGCGGAAATTATGGGTGCTACCTACTCTCGTAATACTACATGTCTAAGGAGCATATCAATAAATTATTTCTCGGTTCATAAACAACATAAAAATGTATAGATTACCTCTTGCAGCCCAATGAGGTTGACGTTAAAAAATATTATTTCAGGAGAAACATCACTTGGTTTCCATTTGCACGTTTTTGAGCAACAATTTTTATTTTTTCTCCGTATCCCCGAAACAAATACTTTCTTGAAAACATCAATATCCTCTTAATTGTTATTGTGATATGTTTTTATTCTATCTTGGGCTAGCAACTGTGGAAATTCAAGCACCACAAAATGTTCTTTGCGGTACATAAAACACTATTAAACATAAAATTCTGGATCGTACTCTTTAAAGCTATAAACTCAACTCTTTAGGCAAGGCAAACATCTAAATAGCAAGTCTGAACTGGACGAGCCTATAATAGGCAGCAGGCAGCTAGCTGTATGTGCCCAGGGAGTAGTTACCGATACACTCAGGTTTTCAACTCCTTTACTTACCCGCATATGAAATAATTGCAATTGTATTTTAATGTGTACATAAATTGATCCTTTATTTGTAGAAAACTTGAGAGAAACTAACAAAAATGGTGTAAATTTAACTAAAAAAAATATTCAGACGAAAGCAGTGTCTTCATAGTAATTATTAGCTAACTAATAACGTTTTTTCTTGTATATTATTATTCATTAGAGTCATCCGTCCAACATATGGTATTTATACTATAAAGTTTTTAAGCTAAAAAAGGTAATAAAACCAGAAAATGTAAGAATGTGTGAGGGTCGATAACCAACCCCTTAGTTTAAATGGGTTAATAAAAAAAGCAGATTTTTAAATTTATTTAACTTCTATTTTTCTGGGGTGGGCCAGACGGCACTCTGGGGAGGGCCTGGCCCCCCTGGCCCCCCCGCTAGTTACGCCAATGGCCATTGTTAAAAAATTATACTACAGTGTATATTTTTAATTAAACGCATGTATGCACACGTCCGGTTTTGCTGATGATATTCTAATCAGCTCGGACGATATTCAACTATAGGATGTGCTCGAAGACCTGAACTCCGAAGCTGACAGAATAGGACGCAATATAGCCTTAGCAAAACCAAAATAATGCCAACCTGCTGAGAGAATTTCATATTGAAAAATAAAAATAGAAAAAGCTAAGGAATACATTTACTTGGGTCATCAGAGAGCACTGGATAAATGAAACCGAATCACAGAACTACAACGCAAGATAAGACTTGCTTGAAAAACTTATCATATGCCTATTGAAAAATCGAAATATACTCATCTGTCTCAAGCCGGAGCTGGTAGCTCAGTGGTAAGCATCCTGACTACTGATCTAAGGGTCGCGAGTTCGATTCCGGGTCCCGGTGAGATTTTTAAAAATAAAAAATGTGGATAAAAACCTCTACAGAATGCCATCATTCGGGAGTGATATAAAAAATCCCTGGGTCCCATGGTACTAAGGTGTGTAGCATGTAAAAGATCCCTTGCTAGGGCTGGAACTCCTTAGTCTCGGCAAAATTGTAAGTAGGACGTTGACCGTATGACCAAAGTAGTCGGCGTCTAAGGTACCTGGTACTCCGCATGCCTAGACCTTGTCCATAACAAACATCTGTCTCAAACGAAAAATGTTTGATGCCTGATGGATAGGGGCTATAGCAGAACAAATGCTGCGAGTAAGCTTAAAATGGGAAAAAAGTCAAGTGGAGTTGGGTAGGGCATATTTCCAGAAAAACATCAGAGCAATGGGCAATATGTGTGTTGCAGTGGCGGCCTAGAACATGAACCGATGATTCGAGGAAGGTATTAGGGAAAAACTGATTTCACGTAACACAAGCTATGAAGATATGGAAAAGATTGGGAGAAGCCTTTATTTCGCAGCCGGTAAATAAGTACTGAGGAAAAATAGCAGAGCAGAACATATGTACGCAACAATAGTTTAATGTCTTTACATTAAGATAGTCTTCTGTTTTCTCGCCTTTCAGTTAAGAGTCCTCTGCAAGAAACGATGACTCAATTCACATTTTCGTCCTCTGCTATATCAATGATGTACGGTGAAGCAGCAATGATGAAGGCCCCAAAACAAGCTTTTGAAAACAAGAATGCTCCCCGAAAAGTTGATTTCAAAAATTCTTAGTAATGACAGCATTGTATGGAGATGCTCCGTCCTGCTGATACATCATTTTCTAACGCGCCAGCTGGATCCATCACCGATAATGTTTATTTTCATAGTTAAAGCTCAAGCAAATTTATATTTTTTATATGTGTGTATTAAACTTAAGCGTATTGTCTTTTATATAAGGATATATTCTCAAATTCGGTCCGGCGCTGTAAGTGGATTGTAAAGTTTGGTTTTCGTGACTACATCAAGAACACACGCTGTACGTGGGTGTGCGAGGGGAGTTTTAACCAAGTGAATTGCAATTGCAAGAAGAACCAGGACTGGCTCGTAGCCTTTGGGGCAGGCTGGGTGTGCATTTTTGTGTGTCAGTGGCAAAGCGAAATGCATCTACAAGTGTAAATTAAAAGCGGCAAGTAACTTGCAGCCAATAACTACTGCATGTAACCTTAAAGAACAGCAAACAAGCGTTTGTAATTAGACCAATGCATTTTCCCAGTGTACATGTAAGTACACCATTTTGTGCTATATCCCAAACTATCCATTTGAAGACGTAGTTAGCGCTGCATCAAAAGGTCACAAGTCATGACGTCACTCAGACAAGCGGCATTCAAGCCAGTAATCGGGCATTCGCAGCATCACGCCACCCAGGAGCGAGTAATGCAATCAACAACGTACCGAATCCAAGGGTGTTTCAAGTAAAATGTTTTCGGACCAGCGCAGCGCCGGCGTGAGAAGGTTGCGTTGAACTACTAGCTTTTGCAAACGAGAAGGAATGTGTTTTACCATCGAATAATAGGTACAATCTTGCACCTGAATTTAAACGGAGCAGGACTCATAAGTATTGGCTTCAAGCACTGTTGATATTGTGGTTTTGTTAAAAGACAATTATTTTATTTGCGTTTTAAAGACAATTATTTCAACACCATTTTTAATTTAAAAAAACCGAGTAGACTAAGCTATATTGCAGAAAGATTGTAAGAAGAATAAAAATTTTGTTTTGTCTTTTTATTTGCTTTTATTTTTGTTTTGAAGTCAATAAATTGCTGTAGACAAATTGGGGTTTCTTATGCATTCAGTCAAGCTTTAGCCGACAACACTCCGAAGATGAACCAGATTCCTATTTTGGCAGATAGTGGTCTTTCATATGTTAGTACTAACTGAGAGATTAAGAGAGTTTCATGTTCTCTGCGCTAGCTAACGGGACAAAAGGGGAAAATAATTATTTAAATATTAAGAGCCATGGAACTGAAGAGACTGAGTAGAAGTACCGTTTAGTACCATGGAACCAATTAAAAAATTATGTATGTTAGGATGAATTAAGAAAAAAGTCCACATTTATTTAACACGATATAAGAAAAAAACTAATCGTTTTATGTTGTTTTTGAAATATGTGCAACAGTCGTTAAAACCAACTAAAAGTGTGCATTTCTTCAAATTTGAGGGTAAGAAAACGTATTCAAACGAAGCTATACTGACAAAATCGAAACAGGGCTGACACTTCCTTTCGTAAATTAGCGAAAGACGAATTTCCAACACACTCCAATTGTGATCACTAGTTATTGTATGCCTATAGATTATTATAAACAGTTTATACGAGTAATACTATTTGGAATTATGAGAGGCTACAGAGAGCCAGATCTAGTCACACACATATTCCTTAAAAAATAGAGGTGGACGAGACATGTGCCAAGAATGGAGGAAAATGCTTTAGCAAAACGAGTGGAAGAACAAACACGAAGGAAAAAGAAATAGGAATAGATCACAAAAAAATGGAATGAGTCAGTGGTGGAGAACGCAAAATCAATCTTACACACTAACAACTGGACTAGGTAAAGCTAAAGAGATAGGGATGAATGGAGGAAGAAGTTAGGGTAGGCCAAAGCCCGATATGGGCTGTAGTGCCGCTGCGTAAGTAAGTTATAAGACTATTTGTGTTTTCTTTTGTTTAAGTCGTGTAAATAATAAAAATCCGTTTCTAAATTTGAAACCCAAACCACCAAGACCACCAGATCAAGATCAGTAAGACGCAGTGGCGTACCAAACACAGATTTGTAGTTTTAACATGAGCTATCTTATAGTTCGTTCGTTGTCAACCTTGTTGTAACATTCCCACTGGGCATCGTCCGCTCCTCTTTGAGGAGGTTTACGCAGCAAGACTCCAAGATAGCTAAAGTCGGATTGGGGAACTGTAGTAAAGTCGGCACTAGATTTTAGTGACCGTTAGAGTCTGTGGAAATCGAATACACATTTTTACTGAACCAGAAATATCATATATTTGATGTTATGGCAATTAGTACTCGTTTAAATATGTTGTAAAATAGTTTTTCGTACATTTTAGGTAATAAATATTGTTATGATACAACTACTCTATTTGTTATAGTGGATAAATAAAAATTAAAATAATGAAAAATTTGGAAGATCAATACAACCAAATGTTGAGGAGTTTTAAATAAGATGGGTATTAATTTTAAAATAATTGAGAAATATTAAAATTGAGACAATTATTAATGTAGATGTGACAATAAAAATAAAAATTGAATATTTAATTGATGATTGAGGTCAACCATGATAAAAAGTGTAAACCAAGGTTATATTGACAATTATGCTTGCTTTAATAATAAGGGATTGTAACATGTAATAGTAAGGACATTTTATATTTTAAGAGGGTAGTAATAATAGTAACCATCAGAGATAAGCTTTTTTTGTTTGGCAGTCAGAATAACAACTCATCGAAAAATGTACATAAAAATTTTAAAAAAACTTTTTTTACTAATAAAAACTTGGAAATTATGGCTTATTTTGTATAATTGTTTGGTATAAAATATGAAAATATAACATTGAAATAATAAGAAATTACAATCGGTGAACAGATTGTGCAATACAGTTAATAAAATTCAAAAAAACAAGAAGAATTGGATGGATTTGGATTTAATGGTTTATGTAAGATATAATTAATATTCACTGGTGACATTGGTCGTTGTTTGGAGGAAAGTTGATGGGAGTATTTACTTGATTTGGACAGTTTCTGTGAGTAGTGCTGGATCCAAAGTACTAGCTGAAGAATAAAGAGGATTAGTTTGGAATCATCTACAATACTGAAACTTACCAGAAGTCTATTGGCGTGGCAGTAATATTAATGAAAGGAGCAGGATCAGATTCTACAGACAGTTGGAGTTTTGACAGGTTAGATGTGGTTTGAGGGGTGACAGAGCGTTGTAGTTTTGGCTATTGGAGGAGTAAGCTGTCGTAGTTGCTGACTGTGAGCATTTGGAACTGTGGACATTGGGAACTGTGGACATTGGGAACTGTCATATTTGGATAATTGCAGTGACAACTTGAGAAGTGGTCAGGTATGTTTTAATTAATTAATATAAAAGCAGGTTGAATAACAAACAATAAAAAGAAAGAGTGAAATAAACAGAATACAGTACTTACTTTGGTGAATTGATCAATTGAAGTTTCATTGTAAAGGCTAGTTATCAATTCTTGGTTTAATTCAATTTGAAAGTCAAGCTGACAGTTAATGTCATTTAGCATTCATAAAAAGCACAATTAAGAGTTGAATTTCAATTAGGTAATAGATAACTCGATTGGCGAACCCGACCCTGAGTGTCTCAATATTAATATTTAGTTAAAAGTAAAATTGATTTGAACAGAAATAATAGGGCAAATACTAAATAAAATAGGCATATTAAGCATTGAGTCATTGCATAAGTAATAGCTAGTCAAAAGTAGAGCTATCACTACAATATACGAGTATTAAGAACCAACAGTTACCCTAAAATCGGCGCTAGTGTATGCACATATGTTTTTCCAAATCTGAGAAATCGTAAAAGATAGATACAGAAATGACTCAACACGCCATACAGTCTCAATCGAAGACAGATGTGCATGTTTTCTGAAAAATTACTCTTTAATAATTGGCTTTGAAATTCGTTTGTTTATTTTACATTATTATAATAATAATCGTACATCCTAGACCAAGCAATGGTAATTTCTCAATTACAGATTTAAATGCAAAAAATAGTTACTTTAGAAATTCTGTTACAAAGTTTGAAGTTCTTGGATTTCTGCACCAGCTGTAGGCTGTAGCGCTGTTCTTATTGCCATAATCGTTTGCTGTTCCCAGCGAATCCGCAGATCGCGTCTTCCGAGATTCCTCCGAAATCAGTCACGCCCATGCCGCAGCGCTAAAACCCGTGTAATTATTTTAATTCGCAATAAGTCGTAATTTTTAATTACAGCTCGCTATGCGTATCAGAGAATACAATAAATAACTCAGCCGGCCGCGTTTCCAGCGGCAATAAAATGCGATTGAGAAACGGAAAACGCGGTTGGCAGCTCATTTCACTGCCCGCGAGTCAATCACTGGGAACGAAATTTAATTCAATTTATATACCTGCACGCTTCTCTACTAATCAGCGCATTGGAATAATGCGTTACATTCTACATATTAACGAGCAGATATTTTTAATTGGCAACCCGTTCCGGCCTTAGCTACTGCTCCAAACAAAGGCTTCAGTTAAAGGTGGTGCTGTGTTTCCGTCCAAATGATATTATAGTTATATACTACATAAGTAGTTTTACGTAGATATTAACCACTAGAGAAAAAGTTTGGTCCATGAGGCCATAGGCTGTGTGGGCTAATTTTCTAGGCGTACAGTAGGTACATTTTATCTATACCTCTCATTATATTAAGCTCAGAAGCATCAAAACCAAATTTTTTGTTTGAAATCACAGTACCTGTTTGTTTTAACCTTTTCGATTACCATTTGACATCAGAACACAAGATGACATTAAGCATTATTGTGTAAACTAAAACTCACTACCGTAAAACGGGGCAACTTCGTCAGGGTTTTTGTACATTTGCCGCGCTGTAACCATAGAGGATTTTTTTAGGATAACAAAATTAGATGATACCTAACAGTTAGAGATGGACAATTATTATCCGTCCTTTGGTTTTTATAAATATCGTTCATACGCCCGAAAAATCGCTAAACAATTCCTGACGAAGTTATACTGATTTTTGGACAACTTCGTCATCTAACTCAAATTCGTCTATAAACGAAGTTGTACGTTTCTAGGGACAACTTCGTCATGGTAGATAACTCATTTTGGTATCTTTATTATGGTACATAAATAATTGCATCATTTAAAAAAAAATTAAGGTTATATTAAGGCACAAAATGACTTTGGGTTAAATTATTTCTCTCCATGAAACCCACCATGAAGTCTTCACCAGGAAGATTGTCACGAAAAATCACTGCTTTATGTCCTTTTATATCGAGATAGCCTTTGATAATCAATCTTATTTTTAACTTTGTTAATGGATAAGACCAAGCTGAAAGTTGGTTTATGGCACCAACAATTTCCGCCTCCTCCAAGGTCGTTAAGGCTTTTGGGCGGTCTACTGATTTAATGTGTCTACCATGCCACTTGTCTTGAAGCGTTGTTCGCGGTATTCCATGTTTTTTGCTGGAAACCGACATTGAGAGGACATTTCCAATATTCTTCAGTGCGTCTTCAACTATCTGGGGACCATAACGCTGGTAACACCTACCTCCCAACACTTTTGAGTTTTTCTTCGGCATTATTACATGAATAGATACACTTCCGACGCAAACACAATGGAAACAAAACGGTAACTGTAGATTTTGAGGTTATGCCTACACAATAGTACATCGGTTGCCGAACTGACGAAGTTGCCCAGGATGACGAAGTTGCCCCGCTTTACGGTACTAGTTGAGTTATGGTAATCGAAAAGTCACTTGTGTGTAATATTGATATTGCAATTGTTAAGATCGCTATAGTTGTGGGGCCTTTAGTGTGAGGCATTGGATAAAATTACATTTCAAGTCGCTTCATACATAAACTATGTATAAGTACATAAAATATCATCACCAAAGTAAATTTGCTTCATTCCTCCTTCTTCTGTTGTACAGTGTGATCTACAAGGTCGGGTACAAACCTCGACATGTGATTGCTGATGATGTTTTAAGTAAAACATTGTTTTTGCACCTTTGTTGTTAAACGCTTCCTTAAGATAATTATAGCTACTTGAAGTTCACACTGGGGAAAAACCAATTAATTGTTAAATCAAACCAAAAATATTAATATTATTAACAAAAAAAGTATAAAAACAAAACTATAAACGCAAACAACGGAATTGCAATAAAAAACGAAAGATAAAACTTATTCAGCTTAAAGCAAATATTCGAAATGACCATCTCCCCGCGCTCGATATAAATGCCTGATATCGGCGAATAAGTGAATCTTTAACTCGTGCCTGGAATATTTATTATTTCATTAGCCATTCGCTGCAATAACTGTTGACGAATGGTAATCTCAATACGCTACACTTGCTGCTTTATGTGCAAATAAAAATTCGGTGGCGGTGCACCATCATGTTGATAAAACGTGCTGGACGACGTCTTCTATTAATTTCAAGACTGTTTTCATTTTTTTCAAGAAAATATCTGTACGTATTTGCATTTATACGATCGTACATTCTCAGCAGTTCGAGCAAGTTGTTAAAATACCACCTCAAACATTTATATTAAAACATTGCTGAAAACGCCGCATTCCTATCTGGTGTGGTTATCAGCATAATCTTATATTGTGGAATTCATGATTTGAGGAAGTTGTAGTAGAGCGAATAAAACTGAATGGTTGAGAAACATTTTGTTCCAGATTATTGCTACTGAGGTTTTTAATTCGGATTTTTGTTTAATTTATAAATTAACTATCAAAAGGTTTTTCCCAGTGTGAACTTCAAGTAGCCATATTATCTTATGACTGTGTTTCACGACAAAAGTAACAATAAAATTTTGCATTTAAAATGGGAAGAGTCAGCAATCGTCTGTCGAAGTTTGTACTCGACCTTGTAAATTACCCTGTATTTCTTAGTAAGCTAAAAACTAGATCAATCGAAATTATTTTCTTTCTATTTATTTTTCCAATCAGTTCTAGTTTTAGGCCAGAATATGTCGGTTCGAACCTGCTGACGCCAATGGCGACAAAAATTTTTGTGTCGACTTTGGGTGACTACGACCACGGGTTAGTTATTCCATCTCTACTCCTCAAAAGTAAACGCGGCGGAACTTGGCTTGAACTCAGTACCACTTATCCGTTAATTATCTCTTAATTAACTTGGATTAGAACTGGGAGCGAACAAATCGGTCCCCGATGCGTTTTCGCTTTTGATAAGCACGTAATTAAGGCTGCTCTGATCGGCTTTGATCCAGACATTGACTTCTTTGTGAGAACAAATCATAAAAGACTTATTACTTTTTAAATTATAACTTGACATGTATACAAACATGGTTGTTTTCTGTCATGTAAAAAGCGTCTCTAATCAGTTCTAAGTTAGAAAAAACATGGCCTTGCGTTGAATTAAGGCACAATGGTATTTGTTGACAATACAGAGAATCTACTTTACCATGCAGAATAGATAGGGTTAATCGTTTATATAGTAACACACTACTGTCACAAATATGACAATAAAGCATCAAAGCGTCTATTTTAAAATGTATAATGTAAAATGTTCTAAAATGTCAAAATCTTATTTTAACATTATTAACTTTTTGTAACTAAATATTCGCATTTACACTGCTAAAAATATTTAATGGTATCATGAAACGACTCAAAAAGACGGATATCGCAACGGCCAATCGGTAACTTGACTAAAATTGACTACAAGATTTATGTCGAAGGTTGATAGGCTACCACAGGCTGCGTTGTAAACCATACAAAGAGAACATATCACAACATGTAATACGCTGAGTACAAGAAAACTTACTGAAATGGTTCATATGAGTAGAAGCTCTGTACACAAATTCCTTAAGAAGGAAAAATTCTAAAGTTTCCACTACCAAATTCACCAAAAATTATTAGCTGACCATGATGTACGAAGAAGCACTTTGTATGAAACAATAATGGAAAAATTCACCAAGGCGATTCTCTGAAAAACATTATTCGCAGATGAAGCAACTTTTTTCATCCATGGGGAAGTTAATTCACAGAACTGTTGATACCGGAGTAGACAGAATTTATACCTTTTTCAGAACGCAGCGGCCTCAGAAAGTAAATGTTTCGGCTGGACTGATCAATAATCGTATTGTGGGCCCGTTCTTCATAGATGGAAATCTTGCCGAGAAAAAATATCTGGAACTGCTTCAAGAGAGAATAACACCAGCACTAATTGAAATGAACATTAATCTTGACGAAGTCTGGTATTAGATGGACGAAGCACTGACTCATAGTACCCAAAACATTAAAACCCTTTTGAATCGCGTGTTTCCGCATCAAGTAATAGGCTAATATAGTGTGAGTACTGAAAAGTGGGGAAAGAGCGGGACATTTTGAATGAAATCCTAGTAATTGCTGGCTTTTATGTTTCTCGCAGGTGTATCACAACAACTTTCTGGTTACATTTCATTGGCGGCAATGTAAGTATATGTCAAAGTCGAGGTTAGCAGGTTAGGTTTAGAACTATAAAAGCAAAAAAATACTAGGATTTCATTCAAAGTGTCCCGCTCTTTGCTCACTTTTTAATTCTCACCCTGTATGAGAATACCATGACCACCACGTTATCCAAATTTTGAGGTTACCTAAAAACAACCGTATTTAATGGTGATCTAATGACTGTAGAACAACTGAAAAACAGAATAAGTGTTGGGAGCACAGGAGATACCTCCAGAATACATCACAAATGCTGTCAATGCTTTCTGCAGTCGACTAGGACATTGCCTTGCTGAAAATGCAGATATTTTTTAAAACTTGTCACATTAAAATTTTGATTTCTTATCCTAATTTTGTTAAATTTTGAAGATATGTTATATTACAAGTTTGATTTATTGTTAATCGTGCATTGCATTGATGACAAATACACACCTATTATACCTACAAATTTGGTATAAGTAGTGCATTTTAAAAGAGTTGCTTTGATACATTGCTGACATATTTGGGACAGAACTTAGTGTGTAGGTACCTAACTATGGAAATGGTTAACCCTATGTTGCATGATAAAGTAAAGTATTTAGAAGATAATGGGTACGATTCGAAATAAACAAAAATCTGGTGTGATACACGCACACAACTTCCTTTTACAGTGACCTTATATTTAGCCAAAAATGTGTTCTCTAATTTGTCAAAAATTTTCAAAAATTACAAATTCTACAGAAACAATACTACAAAACAGAGAGTTAGTTGAAAATACAAATTTTCTCTAAATTTTTAAGCAGAACTCAAAAATGTAATAATGTCTACCGGGTGTTCTATTTAAAATAACAAAGTTGACAGCTACTTTCGGTATAACTGAAAGTGATATCATAGTCAAAATATTGTAGTTGTAGTCGCTCTTACACATAAAATCCATTGCCAAAGTTTCAGATTTTTAATTTTTTTAGTTCTCTATAATGCCGTATAACATAGGAGTTTTTCAAAAGAAGAAAAAGAAAAGAAGAAAAAAGAAATGTAACATTTGACAAAAATCGTTAGAGCCGTTTTTGAAAAAATCGACAAAAACTGAAAAATCACAAGAGTAAGCACCATACTTCCGGTTATGGGATTTTCTTCAGAAGCTTGCTGTCGCATCTATATAGTCCACAAAACTAATACCGGGTGTCCATTCTCAAAGTCGAACATAGGCAATTAACATTAGTGCAGTAATTCGTTCTTTATTGAAATAATTCATTTTTCTGTATATAATTTTAACAGACTTTAACAGAAAATACCTGATTTACGTCAAATAACTACCAATTTTTTTGACAAATGGCATATTTAAAATTTCCCCAGTTTTAAATTAGTAATTTAAAATAAAAATCGCATCTTGAATATTATTATTAGTATCATTTGATGCGTAATAATTTTATCTTTCCATTGATACCACTATCTTCCTTGTAAGTTGAATTGGCGAGTAGGAAGCGGCAAAAACGTTCAATACAATGTTAATCGCCTATGTTCGACTTTGAGAACGGACACCTGGTATATATGAAGTTTCAACGCCATACCTCTTTTCGTTTTTGAGATATTCTGTTCACACACAGACTGACAGACAAACCAATGAAAAAACATGTTTTTGGCTCAGGGGACATAAAGATCTGTTGAAAATTAAATTTCGAATTTTTGGGGTGTAAAACGAAGTAATAAGGTGACCACATCCAAGATCTTGGGTTTTATCGGTGGCGACACTAGTACACTGCACAGCATACCGGCAAAACGTCCAACTGACAATTATTGTGAAGTTAGTAGTGCCAAGTGCGGTGTTGTACAAATCCGACGGATGCTCTACCGATTTCTTGCAGCAACGCCAAAATGCTTCACCTTGCCTTATTTTCAACTCTATTTTTGACATGGTATCCGTCTCAACTACATATTTGGATTTATTTTATGCAAAACTCATCATGCAAACTTAGCCCCAAAACGCATCAAGTACGAATCAGTTTAGTAGAAAATTAATCAAACTGAAAAGTATGCTACTGATAAGAAATTTAGAGAACTGGGTTATCAACAACACATTCGAGTTTCGAATCTAATTCCAAGAAACATTTGCTCTTTCACTATAGGATTTACTACATTACAGCAAATTACAACCATATGCAATGGTATTTTATATAGGTACCATACAAAGCAACCTGATAGCTGAAGTACACACACGAAGGCTCCACAAACGATCAAGCCTCCGCAAGAGGCGCTGATGCTATCATCCATATTGTCCGTTGTCACTTTTGACGTAAATTTTACAGTTCGAATTGAAAATGAAAATTCATCATGCTGTGTTATGCTATTTTAATATAAACTTTAACAAAACTTTAGCACAGATACCGCCATCTAACTGATAAACATTCGTTACGGGTGCCCACGTATAGAATATTGCAATACGCTTCTCTGTGCAAAGACAAAATGATTATTAGGCAAATATTCCTATTTTTACCACGTTAAGCGTTTGACTGAACACAAATTTTACCTTCAGTACATGTAATTCTACAAGGTGTTTTAAAGGTGTGGACATAACTTTAGAGGTTGATTAATTATGCAATTTGGAGGAAAAAATAACAATATACCCATGTCCGAATCTCAAGGGTTACTACAATAGGAAAAGAATTATTTAGAGTACCTACATCTAGTTAACATTGAAACCGCAATAAAAACAATTTAAAATCGCAGTAACTGTTCGAAGAGATTGTCATCAAGCTATGCAGACTTCACATCCACCAACAAGTGAATTTCGTGCATTGCGCAATTATTCGCGCCAACTTCATGAATTCGATTTGTTAGGTGCTGCTAACTCTAAATTGCAGCATAATAAACTTTTTCTTGTAAACAGCCTCATAAATAAATACCTATATAAGGGAATCAGGTCTGGCAAACAATCCGGCTATGGAACTGGACTCCTGCGCATGCGTTTTCAATGTTAATTAGATGTACTCTAAATAAATAGTTTTTCCTCATTATCTCAGTAACCTTTGAGAAGGGGAGATGTGCACAGCTTTTAAATCACTCTGTATATTCACCGGATCGCCAGCGTGGCCGAGCGGTTAGGGAGTTCGAGTGCGGTGCAACGGTGCGGGGTTCAATTCTCACATCAGGCAACTGGCGGACGGTCCACCCAGTCGCTTTAAAAATTAAGTAACTAAACCACGGTTGTGGAAGTAGCAAAAGTAAGGCAGTCGTCGAAGGCGTGATGCTAACCACATAACCCAGTACGCTGGCAACGATGTGCCAGATGACTGGGTTTCGGAAAGAGATATTTCGGCGACCCTGACTCGCCGAGTCTCAGGTCATATTCCTACGTGTGGAATGAAGCGCCCTGAACTTTACTATACTCACCGAATTGTATGTTACAGTTAATACCCGAATTTACTACTCCAAACTAGTTCTAACAAAGCACTCTCAATAATAGTTTTAACAAGTCAAAACTAGATTTACCTGCATATTGTTAGTTAAAAATCGTAGCAACCTAACCTATTCAACCTAGCAAAACGTGATCTACCTAACCAGATTTTGCCAGTCAATAGTAGCTTTTACTTAATTGTAGTTCCTCAAGTGACCTATGATTTTTTGTAAAACAAAAAATGTTAAGTATTAGCTTCTTAGCTATTAAACGTAAAAACGCTTCAAATGTTTTTCTATAATATTGTCAAACTTCTGTCAAGAATACAATCTGAGGTTAGATGTGAGGTAAGTGAGAAAGCTCATTCAAATTTCATGGCATACTACGAGGTGATTTTTTTCGATCACTCGTGTAGTACAGCGCCAGTGTATACCTATAGAAGAGTACCGCCATTCTTTGATCCGTGAAAATGCCACCATCGCCGCCATGTTTATTCCCATCAGCAATAACTGATTGAGTTGTCTAAAATTTTACTTGAAATTGGCAAGACTGTAAGTCTATGTCAAATTCGATGTTATCAGGTTATGTTTTGCGTAGGTTTGTGTCAAAACTGACGGAAAACCTAACTAGGTTTTCCGTCAGTTTTGACACAATCTGAGGCAAAACATAACCTGCTAACCTCGAATTTGACATAGACTTACAGTCTTACCAATTTCAAGTAAAATTTTAGACATAACTCGATCAAGTGTTGCTGATGGGAACAAAATGGCGGCGATGGCGGCATTTTCACGGATCAAAGAATGGCGGTACTCTTCTATATACACTGGCTCTGGTGTACCTGGTACAGCTTACAGATTCTAGACAGAAGCTCGGTGGAAATCGGAACTAATAACTAATGTTAGAATCTAGTAATTTCCAAGTTTTGTATTGGTAACACTTTTGACATCTATCATATTGGCATTAAACTGTTAACGTTATTTACGCTAAATGACACAATAAATTAGAGGCGTACTCAACATTGTGGTACAGCGCATTTCAGAACAGAATTAACAACACACACAAAAATAGCAACAATAACAATAGCAATAACAAAATAATAGAAGTAACAAAATCAACAGCAACAGCAGTTGTCACACTTTAAAACAAAAAGAATCTGTTATATCAGTACGTTAGTCGCTGCTCAACCGATTTCCCTCTACCCACCGTTACTGATTATCTGTCATTTAAAATACCTATAACCAAAACTTGTATGTTTGACAATTACTTCTTTCCACATATTGCAAATTCAGTGACATCAAATCTGATCACAGCGCTTTTCATGGCCTACCTTGAAAGTCAATTTAGATTCTGTAAGCTGTAGTAGTACTACCTATATCGAATTTACGTTTCTCATTTCATCAGATCTATAGTAAGTTCAATAAAATTTTAATTATGAAAGAGGAATGACGTAGGTAGATATGAAAAATCCAATTAAATAAATTGTTCCCAATATTTTTAAACTATTACCTAGCGTTCCAGCCAATTGTAGGTACACAGAAATATATTGATTGTCATTGACATAACTATAAGATTTTTGGCTGACGCAGCCAGGCCCCCCAACCAACATCGCCAATACCTGTACTTTTAAGATAAGACATGAATTTGCTGCTAAAATATAAAAATAAATTTGAGACAATAGATACTTTAATTTAACGCAGACGGAAAAAATGGCCCCCGGGAAAAACGCTCTGGAAAATATGCCCCGAAGAAAATACCCCAAGGAAATTATGCCGCCGAAAAAGAGGCTCCGGAAAAAAACGGCCTTAGGAAGAATAGCACCCGGAAAAAACTTTCCTCGAAAAACAAATGCAAGCAACAAAATGCCTATAACTTATACCGTTTGTATCACCATGTGAAGAATTCATTATTATTATTATTAAAATAAATCATCTAATATTACTGTCTCAAGTGTTGAAAGAGGATTACATCTTTATTTTAAAACAGAGTTTTCTCTTTTTACAATTCCAAAATTATCAATTTTGTTTAAAACAGTAATTGTAAAACAAAGCTTAAATTTAATTATAAGCTACGTGAAGGTCATCAGAATTGAAATTCTCGTCTACATTACTGTAATTTTGTAGTTTACGTTTGGTTTTCGTGGGAGACTTCTTCCAGGGCCGTTTATTTTCCGGGGGCATTTTGTCCGGTGATTCTTTTCAGGTAAATTTTTCTGGGAACAGGTATTTTCGGGGTGAATTTTTCCTATTTTCTGTATTTAATTTATAATGCGTACACCCATTTGAATAGTGTTGCCGCGAGACGAGAAGAGATTTACCCATTCTCAATCTCGAATTTGAAAATTCTCGAAAGTCGATTTTTGATCTCGATTCTCGAATTTTAAATATGTGCTGTGCGTAACGAATTGAGGCTGCGGTTATTCTAGAGTAATCCTCTGAAAGTTTTGTAAAAAAATTAAATAAAGTTCTATAGTAGATAACTGTTCCATTTGGTCATTATGAGAATTTTAAAAATGCTATTAAAAACTGTCGAGATTGAGAATTTAGTTAATCACGTAACGAGTAGGTATTCGAGAATTTGATTAATCTCGTTCGTCTCAAATATACGAGATTAATTTTGAAATACGAACGATAATTATCTCGCCTTAGCGACATCACAACTAACAAATCGATTCTGCTACGTTTTTACATGGGATTTAAAAATAGATGCGATTGAAAAATTGTGGAGATCGCGAATTTGGTTAATCCCGTCTCGAATACCTAGTCGACGGCAAAAAATTTCGAGACGAGGAATTTTATCGTCTCGGAGGCAGCACTGGATTTGACCCATTAAAAATTCTGAATTACATTTTGTTGACTTAATAAAAAATCTGATGTTTTTATTTATTTAATTATTTTTCTTAGGGGTGCCAGATGGCACTGTGGAGTGGGGCTGGCCCCCGTGGGCCCCCGGCTAGTTACGCCTATGCTGATTGTAGTTATTTATTTATTTGTACCGTCAGCGTCATGCCCATCGCGACGGTCAAGTGATAGGTACCTACTGCATATAACTAATAAGAGTAACTGTAATTGCATCAAATTCCTAGTTTTCCAAACAATACTTCGTCGAGTAGGTACCTACTGGTTTGAGAAAGAATTCAGCAAACTTACTGAACCTTTTAAAAATTATAATAACGCAAAATATCGTTAAAAATAAAATAATGCCCTTTCAAACTACTAACACTGTAATTATTGCAGTCAAAAGTTTAATAAGAGGAGACAGAGAACTCGACGTTTAACTGTTTCAATAAGAGAAAATCCATAAAAGCCGCAATGATCAACGACATATACCTAAGTACTTATCTTTTGGACGATCATGTTTTCGACGGGTAACTGCAGAATTTAAAGTTACACCAAATATCCATTTTACCAGGCGGTACTTGACCTAATACAAGTTACAATTGAGCATCTGTTAAGGCATTTTGAAAAGGAAATTAATCTATAAGCACCGCGCACACGGTAGGTCTAACGCTAAAAGCAGTTACAGAAAGATCGGGTACTAGTACCTACCTACCTACCGATTATTTTGAAAGATGTAGGTATCTTTAACCTTTGGAGCAGCAATGTAGGTACCTAACTACTTACAACAGAATGGAGTAGGTACCTCCACATTTTCATGTTTTAATTTTAAAAAAAGCTTTGATTTTTTATTTTATCGCAGTCGATCACCGCAACCTTAAATTGTAACCCATTTTGTATACTAATATAAGTAAGATGAATTATTACACAAAGCAGTAGGTACGTTTTGTCTTTCAAAACCGCAGTCAAAAATTTTGGAAATAAAATCTTGAATGGCGACAATTGGCCGAAAGTTTAGTGTTGTATTTTGCTTTATATCTGCTTGAAATGTTTGAAACTGCCATCTTTTACTTGCACCATACCTTAGGATCTTCTCAGCCCCGTTGATTAAAACGATCAAGATGCCGAACTCACTTTTGTCTAATTTTGAAATTCCGCCCTGACTGGGCATAATTTTCATGTTGTACCTACTCACTCATTTGTGTTTCTTAATATAATTTAGGTTAGAATACTTTATTTCTATGGTTATTGTAGCGTAAAACCCTGTTGTGCCTATCTTATTTCAGTTTTTAAAACACTCAAAAGCTTCAGGTAATTCTTCTTCAAACGAGTATTCCACGCAGTAATTTGGTGAGGGTAACTTTAATCGTCCATCGAAAACTTGGTTAAATACAATGTCAACATTTAAGCGTCGCCAGAAGAATGATGCAGCGAGAAAAACATAGCGAAAGTGTAGTGATTAGTACAATGGCATTTGATGTCGTTGGGATTTTATCTCTTTTTATGATAAACCCGTGGAACCCGCGAGAAAACGCTTTTCTGACTTTTTTTGCAACATCAAAAATTATGTATCAAAATAGCATCTGCTTGTTGTTGAAGTGGCTAGTAACATTGTAAGTCCTCTTCATTTTTATCGCGGCATAATTTTCTTGCGACAATCCAATGCTAACCTTGCTTTTTATCAAGTTTCTTAGTAGATATTTTCTTCTATTCTTGTGTTTTGAAACGGCTATATTGTTGGCAGTTTGTTAACAGCGCTTCTCTAAGAGATTAGAATAATCTCAAATAAATATTCTAAATTCCAGGGGTGTACTTTAAAAATGACACTCGAATTTAGTTGTGCTTCTGCTAAACGCGAAGGTAGGTACGTCGCCCGCAGTCTCATATCACATCTAATCCAAAGAAACTCACCCGTATCCATGTGAAACTGCTGGCAAGAAGACCGTTCCAGATTCGAGTCGACACAGTCCTTGACCGCACTAACCAACCACAAACAAGTCACCAAAACCGTCCGCACTCAGCCAGAAGGTCCATTAGGCCGCAACCGCGCTAATGAGCTATGACGCACTGGCGCAAAAAATCGGCCGATGAGTCGCAACTGCTTATGACAAATCTCGGTAACCATTTGACTGGAAAGGACATGGTGTTAACATATATCGATAGGCGATGGCAGGCACCGCCCCGCCCCGCCCACTGCCTATAAAATGGCCGCAGCGGCCGCTCGGCCAATCGCAGCGAGCTTTGGTAACCGGCGGCGCGGCGCTATTGGCCGCCGCGCGCACGCATGAGTATGCGCCAAACGGAGCCTGCTAAAAATTACCTGGTCGTTTATCTCTGATTGAGCGTCGTCGCCTCGCTTCCGGAACGGACGGACCGGAAAAAGTAGGTGTCGCTGGACGCGACTGACAATGCGCCACCCAGGAGCGGCTCGTGGCCGTGGGCGCGATGGTCGGTTGGCAGGGCTGTAGCCAAAGGGAGGCTCAGCCACCCCTAGCCTTTTTTAGCCTCCCCTAGCACATTAGTCGCGAATTTAATCTAACTTTGTTTTATTTTTTCTAAAATTAATTAACAAAAACGCGCGGGATCGTTATCTGACGTCACATCTCCACTCCAACGGCTGAGCGAATATTTTATACTCCAATTTTCAATGGTTTTCATGAAAAAAATACTGGGAGTTTTAAAACCAGCTAATAAGGTATTGCAAGTTCGAGAAACAAGTTTAAAAGATGCATTGGTAGATACTAATAAACAGATACACAAACTATAAAAGACCTAAGAAACGAAAAATCCTTTAATGACATAGTAATGGAAGAAGTCGACAAAACATATTTTAGTCTAAGTAGTTGAAGACAATCAACCGCCACCGCGCCAGCGTAAGAAAGGAAATGCGTTGTTAAAGGAGTTTCTCATTACCGAAAATATTGTTGAAAGGTTACTTATAGGTCTGAAGTCGATCAAAAACCTGATCTGCACATGAAAACTATTTTTTATCAAAATTAAAAGATTCACTAGATACTAATGAGGATTTGATAACAGCTAGGTACCTATTTCTTGTGTAGAAGATGAAAATCTGGATCTTCAAAATATGCAATTTTTAGAAATTTTAGGAATAACTATTACCATGTGCAGAAAAAATTGCAGTCGTGAAAAACTTTAGTGGCGTATTTGCGAAAGTTTATCAGCAAAGAATTGCTTTCCCTGATACTTATCAGTTGATGGCAACTGCACGTACATTTGCTTGCAGCACTGCTTTATGTGAATCTTCATTTTCTGTGTTGGCCCGCATAAACAGATGAGAGCAAAGAACATACATGCATCATCAGCGGATGGCAAATTCAATTTTGCTAGTTTTTGAAAAAGAGCGCACTAAAAACATTGATATATAGATAGACTATTAGTTCAATTCAACAGTTCGAAAAGTAGAAAACTTCGACTGTTTTAAATATTTTATTTGGATTTTTTTTTGAGTAGGTAGGTATACGAAAACTGATCATGAACACGAAATGTTAGATGGAAGATGTTTCAGTTATGAAATTTTAGAAATTTAGTATTGATGTCATAAAAACTCAAAATATCCAATGCGCTGTTTATCTGTCAATTCGAAAATGCACATAAATCTGCTGTAATTTTTATAGTACGTTATAAAAATGTAGTAATATGTATTATGCAGTACCTACCTATTTACAGTTTTTATATTATAAACCCTGAAGAAATATTTTTGAAAAAATAAAGTACCTACCTATCTATAAAAAATATATGTAAAAATTGTTATGTTGTGTTCTTTTTAAGGAATATAAATATTTTATTGCGGCGTCTTATAGGTAGAACTATATGGAAAAATGCATGTAACTTTTTTTGAAATTACTTTTCTATTTCATCAATTTTTTTATTTATACTTACTAAAGATACGACCAAGTTAGGTATCTTAGCATTCAATAGTTATTACCTACTACCTATAATTATTTAAACAAATTCAAATATTAAAGAAATGGTGCCTATATAGATGCAGAAATAATGTCAAAATTACTATTCAGTAGCAGGAGTTGCAAACAGTTAATTTGTGCGAAATACAATTTCTAATAACTAAAGACCGGATTTTTAGGACGTTAAAAGTGAAAATATAGGATAAATAAAAGGTTAAATAAAGTAGTGAAATAGGATGTAAAATTATGAAAACAGGAAATTTAAATTTAACGTCCTAATTCAGGAAAAATTAAAAAGCTGCTAATATAAAAAGATACATTTATTTAAACTGTGCGACCATCAGCGTTACGGACAAAATAGTACTTCCCCACATCCTAAATTAGGACAAATAGAACTATGAAAACAAAACATAAATTTCTTCAAGCTGATTGATTTAACAAAATAAAAAATATTGCTTGCTTGAGCATCCTAAAGTATAAATTAGGAAAATAAAACTACGAAAACAAACAATATACATTTTGTTCAATGTACTAAAACTATGAAAACGAAAACAAAAAGTTAACTTTATTTCAACTTAGTGGCGTAACAGACAAGATATTGTTCAAGATAATCACTAGTGAAGTTGGTTCGTCTTTCAGTTAAAACAGTTTTGAACCAAGAGAATAACCTCTCCACGTCACAGGAAGTGATTGGGGCAAATTTAAATATTGCAATGTTGTTAACATTTGGCACAATTTCTCCTGCGTCTCCAGAAAGTGCCTTACTAATATTAAGAATATCTTCATACCCTGGATTTTTAGAAAGCACTGTCAGTAGTTTTTGATAGGCAATTTTTGCAACTGCACCTGGTGCAGCAGATAATGAAGATTTCACATTTTCAATAATCTCCAGAGATTTGGTTAGGGGTAACCCCACTCCTTCCAGTTTTGTGATACTCTCTATTAAAATATGGAAGTTTGCACGTATGTAGGATAAGTCATTTTTTATATTTAAATTATTAAAATACACTTGAGCTTTCCAAATAGCCTTTAACCAGGAACACCTTCGCCCTTAACCAGGAACACCTTCGAGTTATTACAGGAATGGGGGGTAAGGGTATATTAGGTATTTTTCTTTGTATACTTCAATACGCAGAGGTGCTTTTATAAAGACCTTTTTAACATTGGATATCAATCCATTGATATCTTCGTATTGAAGCCGTATTATTTCACACACTAGATTCAGGCCATGATTCAAACACGTTAGGTGAATCATGTTAGAATAAAATACTTTTAAATTGTTGCCACTTTTATCATATAGGGAGCAGCATCCGTAAGCATCAACAGCACACGTTCATATTTTATACCGAGAGGCCAAAGAATCCCTGGGGACTTGGGGAGTATAATAGTTTAGTTTTAAAATGATTAAAATTAAATTAAAATTGTTTACCTAATGATTCATTTACAAAACGTGACACTGTGTTGTTATTAGTTCTATCTAAAGTTTTTGATGCCAGTAATATTGGTTTAGCTGGTTCTTCAAAAGACAACTTGCCTATCATCAGTGCAGTCTTTAGGCACGGGCCAGGCGGGCCCGGGCCCGGGCCCGGGGCCCCCAATTTTTTGGGGCCCCCGACAGGCGCATTGATCAACTAATAATTCTGTAATTCATTAAATATTTTGTAAAAAAATAAAAATTAAAGTTGTGTATTCATTTGATAAATTTAAAGTGGAAGTGTTTATCCCAATTATCGACTCATCGATAACTTAACTACAGCAGAGATCTGCTGCATATATCAAAGTAAACAATCGGTGTGGCTGTTTATCAACTAAGAACCATTAGTCCAAATGTGTTGCACGATAGCTGTAAAAAGTTTGCTGAATATTATCACCTTGCTATAAATGGGGAAGAATTAGAAACGGAATGTATTCATTTAGCGCTGTATTTAGGAACTAACGATGTATATAAAACTAAACAAATTGATAACTCGCTACTGTTTAACATTTTAAGAACTGATAAATTAGAAGAAACATTTCCTAACGTTGCGTTATCACTTAGAATTTTCATGTCATTATTCATTAATGATCACTAATTGCAGTGGAGAACGTTCATTTTCGAAGTTAAGCAGGATAAAAACGAACTTTGCAGTACTGTGCTACAAGAGAGGCTAAACTCTTTTATCATTAATGTGCATAGAAAGCGACATATTGTTGAATTTAAATTTTGAAGATATAATACAGGACTTTGCCCATGCCAAATCGAGAAAAAAATCTTTTATTATTGTGTAGCAATAACTATGACATATTTCTTAATTTTTAGGATTCTTATGTTCTATTGTGTTTATATACATTTTATTAGAATTTTAATTTCGTTTCAGTACATAGTTGTATAAAAATAAAAGCAGGTATATTAATAGCTATTTATGCAACAAGTGCTAAAAGTCAACGTTTATGCGCGAGACATGAAAATCATGAAACGAAGCCGAAGGCTGAGTTTCATAACATGTCTCGTGCATAAACTACTTTTAGCATGCGTTGCATACAATATTTTATCTACGACCTTAATTTTACCGTTATTAATCCATAATATCGATTTAACAAAGGTTTGCATCTACGACACTTCTAATTTATGTCATAATAAACAGTAGCCCATGCCGCGCGGGCGAATGTTTGCGAAGCCAGTACTGCAAGGTCAGTTACAGAATGTAATTATTAATACTCCACGTCTGACTGTATTTATTACATAACGCGTTAATTATTTCAAAAACACTTTACCTGTAAAGCAAGAAGTAACTAGAATAACTTTACAACTTCACTTCCAGTTCGAAATTGTAGTTTTGTAACCTTACTTCACTTTTAGCACATGGGTTAAAAGTAAACAGCTGATTTCTATAACCACGCTAAACTATAAAACGTCACTTTTAGTGAAACAAGCTAGCGTTAAAAGGCCTACTTTTAGTAGTGGTCGTAGATAAAAATATATATTGTATTGTATTGAGTTACTTCCTTTCTAGAAGGGCCCCTTCATTACCTTGGGCCCGGGGCCTTAATCATATAAAAGACGGCACTGCCTATCATTAGGTACATTTGCAACATTTCGACCTATTATGTCAGTTGTCTCATCAACCGCAAGCCAAATGCTGTGTTCACCAATAGCATATGATTGATAGTCTAAAAAAACAAAAGCTCCTTAATATTTAATTCAATGGACGCTTTTACCTTCAATAAAAATGTACATATAGTAGAGTTTACCTTTTCGTAACACTTGGGTAGGTAGTTCTTACGAAGTGTCGACTCTTGTGGAATTGTTCTACCACAGTATTTTTCTAAAAAACTCGGTAGTGGCTCTGATGTTAATTTAAACCAAGGCAAATTTGCTCCAATAAATGCACTGTACATGTCCTTATGAAATTGACAATTACGGCTTTCTTGAGGTGGGGCATTAACAAGAGTTTGTTTAAAGGATTTTTTTAACCCGTTCCTTGTGCGCAGTGCCATTTTCATGTTGTAACTGGGATACTTTAGTACATGAAAACTAAAATTGCCATTTATTTACTTCAACTACCATTTATTTACTTCAACTACCTCGCAATTATTTCTAATATAAAACTTACTACTTTCACACACGATTTGCAAAACACCATTCGGTTTTTAATTTCGGCGATTTGAAAACTGTCTTTATCTTTACATCCTGCTAACCATTTACTAAATTTTGTTTTAGTTTCAAATCCTATTTTAGGAATCTAGACACTCGTATTTAGGTTACGTAAGAAGAGCTTTAGGATTGAATATGAAAATTTCATGATTTTAGGATTTTAGGACGATATAACCGGGTGGCAAATGAATTAATTTAATTGAAAACGTATTTTTACCTCACTTTTAAGTGTCGGCCTAAAATAGCAACAAAAAGGCATTTTTCCTAAGATCCGGTCTTTACTAATAACCTACCAGATTACCCAACTGAAAATTATGTGCTAATAAGTAATATTACCGAACAGGGAGTAGTAAATAAGTAGTAAACAGGGACGCCGCGTGTAGGTGTGCAGGTTTTCCAATAAAGCGCTACTTTTGGAAACTACCAATGTGATATTCTACTATGATTAGTGTGAAATTACGTCATTCTAAAGCTGACCAAATCAATATTATTGATATTTTGTTATCTTTCTTTGCTGATGTTTTTGGAATTATATAAAACTATAATTAAAATATAAAAACAGAGCATAAATTCACTCAGGAATGTAATATCTTTTCAGTTACTTATTCGTGTATTTGTTCCCTAAATTGGATCGATGATAGGGACTGGACATACCTGCTGGTGTGATGAATAATATGACATAGATGGAAAAATAAGGAAACTAAAAAGAAACAGAAAAATATAGAACTTTGTTAAATATTGTAAATGGAAGGTGCAATTTTCAGTTATTTTCTTCACAGTAATTTAAATTCTCTTTCCAGTGATACGTATAGAACAGTACAGGGTGATTCAAAAGGTATCGTCCAAACTTAAGGGTGTGATGTGGGATGCTACAAGAACCAAACAATGCTAATAAACGCATGTCTTATTTCCAACCGTTGTCTAGCCACAAAGGATTTTGTTTTTATTACTGTTCTGTTAAATCAAGTCATCTAGGATGGTAATACCCTTTAACATGCAAAGACCAGAAGGAGAAACATTTGAGTATTTAAAATAATTACGTTTACAATTTTTGTGCATTCGTTCTTGTGTTTGTTTTATTCTGATTTCATTTGATAGGTACTAGAATTAATTTTATTTGAAATCGGCAGTGATGTACGCCGAAATCGTCATTAAAATACGAGAAATGGGTAGTGAAGTAATCCATTGTTTTACGACTTTTTTGTAGGTGGCGACGCGGCAGGTAAACTTCAACAGACGTCAACATAACCTACAAAAGTTGATTAAAATGTTGTAATTTCACGTTTTTTGATTTCAAATAAAACATAGTGTACACCTCGTCACTGAAGTTCCTTTCTATCCATCCCTCATATGGTTTATTTGCCTTGGCCCTACGGGCCTAGGCAACTAAATCCACATTCGTGGTAATATACAAACTACTATACTAATGCATTTCTCGTTTTTTCGCAATTATTATTTTATTATTATTAACTCGATTTTTATTTAGAAACCTGATTCTATCTTATCCTCGAAAAGTATTTAAATTATCTTTTTACGGCGTTTGTTTATTATTTCTTTTAAAAAGCATCTCAAGGCACATAACATTCGATTACGATATTATTGCTCTTTCTGAAGCCTGGTTAAATTCTAACACTTCTAACGGCACTTTCAAAATATCCGGTTATAAAATATTAAGGAAGGATTGCTTGTTGAACGATGGAAGATTGGTCTGTTATATTAAGAAGACTATTCAACACTATAACATATAAGCCAATCACATTGCAGACATTTGCTTTTTTCAACCAATAACAGCAGTATATCACTGAATATTGGGCACCATGCAAAATATTCACAAAACAATGTACGTACTCAAAAAATAAATAGCCTTGTTGCGAAGTATCGTTTAGCAACGATGTTCTGTCCTTAGTGATATCGCTAGGTTACGTAACACTAAACCCCAACAAACTGTGTGGCTTGTTTTAAAAATTTTAAAATGCTGTGTTTTCGAAGTATTCCGCTGAATTTAATTGAGAATGAATAATTATATTAATTGTTGCAATATTTTTCAATAAAGTTAATCGTTATGTATTAATATTGTTAAATAGTCGTCCCAAATACCACTCGAAGTGGATATATTTTTTTTAAATATTTAGCCATTTCCATAGAAATTATTGCAAATTTCACTCAACAAAATCACATTTAAATGTCACTCGCCTTCGGCTCGTGACATTTTTGATGTGATTTTGTATCGTGAAATTTAAACGCAATAATTTACATGGAAACGACAAAATATTTGTCAAAAATATATCCACTGCTTGTGGTATTACCCTTGAATATAACGTTTACAGTAATGAATTGTAAAAATTATATACACTATAAGATATTATGTCTATCTTTTTCCATAAATAAGCGGCGATTTTCTCTAGGAATCATTTACTGAGCTCGAAGAAGGGAATTTGACGATTTTTTAAAGTTTTAGCATCTACCTATTATTCCTCGTTGCGATAATGTCTTATCGTATTTAAAATTCTTAGATCTACTATAGAAACGGCTTAAAGAAAATTATCACAGAACCGACTATTAGGTATAGGATTACGGTATTTTCATCCACTCTTATTGATCTTACTACATCTAATGCTGCGATATTATAAGCGAGTGTCGTGTGAGAAGTAAGTATGCATAATATATCAGATCACATTTTAACTTTTTTCATGTAAGTATAATTATTAAATATTCATACAACAAAACTAATTTTTTCTATGATACTGTCAAAATGACAACTTTTTGCACAGTTTCTAGTGTCAAAAGTGCTGACATTTGTAGCACTCTTAATATTAGCGCCCGAATTCGGTCTTTTTAGCACGTTGCCATTGGTGGTGTGTTTTAATATTAAGTACCTATATTAAAACATGCTTTGCCGTAAATGTTAATGTCAACATAACCTAGAATATCTAACACAATGTGACGGAAAAATAGAGTATGATACACGTGTATAAATACCTACGCCATTAAAGCACTAGCGACGTTAAAAGCACTCCGCTTTGCGCCGTACTCTTAAACTCGTCACCGTGCTTTAATGGCGTACTTATACACTAGTATCATAATATACTATTAAAATCTACAGAGGCTTCAAGCATTTCGATCAGGAATCGTCTGTGCTTGCTTTGGAATCTGTGCTGTGGGATAGAATACTCCGACTTTCTAATATTGATTTTTTTTTATTTGAAAGTAGATTAGCAATCAG
Organism: Agriotes lineatus; assembly: GCA_940337035.1. Lineage (NCBI taxonomy): Eukaryota > Metazoa > Arthropoda > Insecta > Coleoptera > Elateridae > Agriotes > Agriotes lineatus. The sequence goes on from CALNHX010001550.1 coordinate 98,200, forward strand.
AATACACAGTAGTTCTATAGGCTAATATTTTGATTTATAATATGACGTGATGAGGGCCCGTCCAGTGATTGGTCCTCGTCCTAGGAGAATAGTGCTAATGTGTTAGGCCCATAAGGGGGAATATTGATTTTAAAGCTAAATTTATCAGCAACATTTTATTAATACATATTTAATGTATATGCACCTATTTGCACTGTGAGGATCACTAAACCTAAAGTCTTCAGGTTGACATAACGTAAAACTACTTAGGTATTGCACTATAGGACACAACAATGCGCTACAAAAATTTAAAAGAACCAAAAATGGTAATGATTGGATAGATTACAAAACTTTACCCAATTTTACAAACAGCGCTATCAAGCGTACAAAAGAGCATATTCTCAATAGATTTTGAGCAAAAATAATAAGAGTGGACGGCTCTCAAAACATTGGATTCCATTAAAGTGCAAAAATGACCTCTGTTAACACCACAAGTTCAAAAAATGTTATTTTTTTCCAGAGTTCCTGTTGCACCCCATCAAAGAGTTCTAGAGTTCCTTGCTATTTTTAAAAATAGTTCTACGTATTTAAGAGAAAAAATGTGAATCGAAAATTTGGGATGCTATCTAACTTCACTTTTTCTTGGGACAAATACCACTAAGTATAACTCTTTTTCCGTCATACTTATTATCATAACACTTTTAGATAGAACTCGCCGGGGTGCTACTAGAACTCTAAAAAAACGATTTAAAAATAATGTCTACTATCTTCCAGTTAACGAACACAACTTCACTACTTATATGCAAAACTATAATTACTTATTAATAAAGTCTGTAGTGGCTATTGTAAGATTTAATAAATATGTATTTACTATAATTTCCGTAATAGATTTTAAAATCAATTTGAACATGGTCAACAAATGGCAAAAATTTTTAAGTACGTAATAATTTTCTTGTAACCATTTACTCTCATTATAAATGTTTAATACCTATACAACCCAATTCACACGCGATCGTATTTTTGTCGACCTTTTTACATCGCGTCCTATCAAAAAATGTTATTAGAGTTATCGATAAACTCGCCGGGGTGCTACTAGAACTCCCATTAGAACTACCGGAACTTTAAAAAATTGCTTCCAGGATTTGGTCGTTTTGTAAAAGTGCTAACACAAAAATACGCGTAACTTTTTTACTTCGAGTCTTATCAAAAAAATGCTATGAGAGTTATCGATAGAACTCGTGGGTACCTATATGCTACCACAACTCCCATTAGAACTACCGGAAAGAAAGATGTTTTTCCGCTTTTTTTTTGAAAATCGTTATTTTAAGAGTTCTAGTAGCACCCCGACAAGTTCTATCGAAAAGTGTTACGACATTTTACAATAAGTACCTATGACGAAACGAGTTATGGTGGAATTGGTCCGAAGAAAAAGTGAAATTAGCACCCCAAATTTTCGATTCACATTATTCTCTTAAATACATAGAACTATTTTTAAAAATAGCAAGGAACTCTAGAACTCTTTGGGGTGCAACGGGAACTCTTGAAAAAATAACATTTTTTGAACTTGTGGTGCTAACTTCACTGAGGTGCAAAAATGACGTTATTCTACCTCATCGCTCTAATGCGGTGCAATTAATACCTACCTTTTTACTTCCTTTTACAATAATTGGATTCACCCCAAAAAAATTGAGTTTTCAACAGATCTTCACGTTTTAGAGTCTCCTGAACCCCATAACCAGAAGTATGGTATTTACTCTTGTGATTTTTCAGTCTTTTTCGATTTTTTTTAAAAACGGTATTAACGATTTTTTTCAAACGTTACATTTTTATTGCGTTTTTAATGTGTATCGATCTGAGATAGGTGATTTTTCAGTTGAATACCTCTAAAATGGGTTTATTTTGTTTTTTTTTTTTAATACGACCTATTTTATGGAGCAATATAGAAACTTAATAAAATTAAAAATCTTAAACTTTAGTCATGGTTATACCGAAAGTCGCTATCAACTTTGTTATTTTAACTAGAAGACCCGGTATATTATTACGTTTTTGAATTCGGCTTAAAATTTTAGAGAATTTTTTTTTTCAACTACTAACTCTCTATTTTGTACGGTTTCTGTAGACTTTGTAATTTTTGAAAATTTTTGACAAATGCTTAAAAATTAAAAAACAAATTTTTGACGAATTGTAAGATGACTGTAAAAGGAAGTTGTGTGCGTGTATCACACCAAATTTTTATGGATGAAGTCAGTAAAATCAAAGTGAACCTGATACTAATTTAAAGTTTTTTTATCAAAATAATACTTAGTAATAGGTACCTATCACTAATCGATTTGGATTCTCTGTTGGGACGATAAACGATGTAGTTGAGTCCTTAAATTCTATTACTTCAAATTCTGCTGGTACCGACGCCATTAGCATTAATATGACTAAAATGCGCTCTCCATTGTAATCAAATATTTGCTTCGTATTATCAACTGGTGCTTGAAAAATGGCTACTTTCCCGATAGCTGAATAATAGCATAGGTCACTTCTCTTCCAAAAATAAAATCTCTCCTTTAGTTAATGTCAACGTTGCGGGTGGAGCTGTGCCTATAAAGAGTTCTTATCGAAATTGGGATTAATAAAAGACTCAAATTTAAGATTTAATGGAAATGTTAACAAATGTATACAAAAAACTTTTAACAATTTAAAAATTCTTTACACAAACAAACACCTTCTCACTATTAATACTAAAAAAGTACTATATGCCATTCATTTGTTTTGTCTCACTTTAATTTTGTAGATATTGTTTATGTCCCTTGTTTTGATAGTAGTACAAATACCAAAAAGTTAGGTACAATGTATTCAGAATTCATGCATAAGATTAATTTATAACATGCCAAAATTTCATCATATTTCTCATAAATTCCGAGTCGAACATGAGAAATCGTCATTTTATGCACTTCGCATGCTTTATTCATAAATTACTTTTGTCTAAAATGCCACCGTATCTTTTTGATAGGCTTAGATTTGGAACAGATGTTCACAATATAAAAGAGCTCTTAAGTATACCGATTCACAAATGTGCACTTTTTGAATATTCTTTTTCACATACTGCAACAAATACCTATTTATAACTCCTTGCCCTCTCGCATAAAGGGCCTTCCCATTTTTCTTTAAAACAACGTTTGTCAGAGTAGGTATCTCTTTGAACATCAACTCCTTGCCTAAAAGTAAGTGTTTACTTTTAAAAAATGTATATGAAAATGGCCAATTAAATAGTTCTAATTGAATTTTGTCAACCAAAAACCACTTACAGATCTAATAGCTATAATGTCTAATTTAATTGAATACGATTGCAGAAATCATTATCCAGGTTGTGTGGAGCAAGAGGTGTTTACATTAAATTTTAACTCCGCCTTTGTGACATTTTTTTACTTTTTTTGTGTTATCTTCTTAACATATACCTACAAAGAAAAGTCTCGACTCACTCATCAACGCCCAGCCAAAACCCTTGGGACCTAGAAAGTTGAAATTTTGCACAGAGGTTCTTTTTATGATGTATATACAAGGAATAAGGAAGGATATTTCGAAATTCAACTCCTAATGGGATAAAATACCCCCAATTGGAACCCCCTCCAATTTTGTATGGAAAATTATATTAAATAGACATTTCTTTGAAACTTCGTAGGAGTACTCCTAAAAACAAATAAGCAAACACGTATTTCGTGATTTTCCGAAATCAACCCTTTAAGGGGTGAAATGGGTTAAATAAGCCTAAAAATTGATATGGGTGTAGTTATTAAAGTTTTTGGAACGTTGATTGAGAAAATGGCATTTAGCTTTAAGTCCAAGACGGTGGACAAGGCATAAAATTAAAACCCTATAGTGGTGAAACGGGGTTTCAGAGTTTGTATTAGGAAACAATATTAAACACTTTCTTAGGTAGGAAAAAGCTAGTAATTTTTATACTCCAAGTTGCTTTTGTGACAATAAAGTGCTTTATTATTATTAAGGGCCGGTTGCAGAAAGCAATGTTAAGTCTGGTGTTAGCTATCGTCGCGTCAAGGTGATCAAAATCTCATCAAATTTTGTTTACTAATGTGTTAATTACCATAAACATTTGAGATTTGATTCGTTTTTGTTCACTTTGACGTCGTTTTAGCTAACACCAGACTTAACGTTGCTTTCTGCAACCGGCCCTAAATGATTTTGTTAATTAATATTGGTCTGAATGTTGATTAGGTTAATATGAGGCAGAAAAGCATCAAAACGCGAGCCAGTCCTTGTTAGCGCAACAACCCTCATACAGCAGTAAAATCGCCGTCATTCGTAGCATGATTTACCAGCTCGCTAGTGATGTCAAAAAAGTAACTATTCGTTACACGAGTACTCGTTACTCGACAAGATCCGAAGTAACAGATATCAACTTTCAAAAGTATTCGTTACATTTTTAAAACAGTTACTTTAGTTTAACCAAGAATATCTGGTTCGACGTTGCGATTCGAACAGCGATTGTCGTTCTTAGCTAGGACTTTTTTAATTCCTTAAGATGAAATAGGTAGGTAATTTCCCAAAGAAATGCTTAATATGCTTTATCTACGACCACCACTAAAATTATAAGTGACGTTTTATAGTTTACCGTGGTTAAAGAAATCAGCTGTTTACTTTTAGCCCATGTGCTAAAAGTGAAGTGAGGTTATAAAACTCCAATTTCGAACTGGAAGTGAAGTTGTAAAGTTATTCTAGTTGCTTCTTGCGATACAGGTAAAGTGTTTTTGAAATAATTAACGCGTTATATAATGAATACACTCAGATGTGGAGTATTAATAATTACATTTCGTAACTGACCTTGACTACTGTCATTCGCAAACATTCGCTCGCGAGCCAAGGCCTACTGTTTATTATGACATAAATTAGAAGTGTCGTAGATGCAAACCTTTGTTAAATCGATATTTATGGATTAATAACAGTAAAATTAAGGTCGTAGATAAAATATTGTATGCAACGCGTGCATAAACGTCAACTTTTAGCACTTGTTGCATAAATAGCTATTATCGAATAAGCGAGGCTTCGGCGGGGATGTTTTCTGACATTAATAATTCTAGGAAAAAATATATTAGCTAAGACTTGTTAATGCTCTAAAATGAAATAGGAAATTTCCTGAAGAAATACTTAATATGTTTTTATCATATACACGAGACCTCTGACGAAGCGCAAGGTTGCGAAGGTCGCGAAGTCAATAATGTAAAATTTGATAGGCACATCACACACACGGACTTCTGATAGACTGAAAACAAAAGAAAGTGAACATACAACCTACTACTTCACACAACTGCAAACCTTAGCGTAGCATTGACCACGTCCAGTAAGTAGGTACTATTTTAACACACGTAAAAAAATGTGATCAAGTAGGTTACTACCACCTGTTTTTCCATAAAGTTACCAGATTGTTTTAAAACTTCTTTTACCAACTCCCGATATTATCGTGTGTATAAGCCCCGTGCGCAATGTACAATTCTGAGAAATGAAGAAGTAAGCATTCTGTTTTGTTTGTTTATATCAGCTTTCGCAGCTCCGTGTGCAGGGAGTACTCACCACTCAATCTGAAACCAACGGATACTCGATCCGAACTGGTTGCGACGCACGTAGGTTTTAGAGTGAACGAGTACTCGGTATAACGAATACAAAGTAACGGATACTACAACGAAAAGTAACGAATAGTTACAAGTACCGAAGAGTAACTAAAGTTGACATCACTACAGCTCGCCAAAAAAATAAAAGAAGCGGCCTGCCTCAAATCTTCTTCTAATTCTTCTTCTTCTTTGGCTCCTTCCCCCTTAGGAGTTTGCCGTGTTCTGTTTCCAAAGTCTTCGGTTGTCCCAGTCTCCTACTTGTAATTCTCTATCGTCCATTGCCTTATTTATGTATGTTTTTCATGCCATTTTCTGTCTCCCTGTTCTTCTGTTACCTCTTGGTGACCACTCCATTATCCGTTTCGTTCATACGTCTTACTAAGCAACACGCAATTATATCTAGCTATTTAAAGATATTAACAATACATTATTGATTATGGTCATTAAAAAAATTAGAAAAACAAGTACTTAAAATAGATCTAGATGTGTTAAATCCTACCTGATTTTTCAAGAACACGATCGATATCTGAAAAATTGAAAACAATAGTTAATAGCGATCACATTACTTACATACGGCTAAAACTAAAGCTGTTGCACGAGATCATGGCAAAGATCAGTGAAGTGTGCTGCGATTTCCTGAATACCTTCCCAGCTAACACATCTCTGCCTTAATTTTGAGAAACAGGATTTGCAAACATTTTCAAACCAAAGCAAACATTAATCATAAAGTATTTAGAAAGATACTGCTCATAAATAGCAGATTTTGTCCAAATATACCATCATTAGTTTTCTAGTAGTTTCAACAACCAGGATATCGCTCGCACTTAGTATTTGATACTTAATAATAAACAGGATGGCGCACGGCCGACTGACGAATTTTGATGTTAAATAACTTTCGCCAAGAAAAACATGAACAACAATTTAGTAAAATACAGCTTAAACAATTTTGTTTCTTAAATATTACATTAGTCAGATGGCCTCCTTCTTAATTCACACAATGTCTCAAGAGCTCTTGAAAATTCCTAAAAACTCTTCTCAAAAGTTCTTCAACTATCGCTGCTACTTTGTTACGGATTGTTTGTTTTAAATCTTCAATGGTATGAGGACGATTTGCATATACCCTTTCTTTCAGATACGCCCACAAAAAAGAATCGACAACTGTAAGATCGGGGGAACGCGCGAGCCAAGGAATATCACCAAAACGAGTTGGTTTCATGAAAAAAAAACGCATGGTTTTAGAATTGTGTTCTATTGATCAAGTATTCATTGGTTGACGGGGTTTTTGTTATACCTGTCAGAAACTGCAATAAATAAACTAACAATCAAATAAATTACGGCTTGCATATTCTCATTTGTGTTGCGGTGCAACCCAGATGAAGTATGCCAATCGGTCGTGCGCCACCCAGTATTTTATCGCATTTCATTTTGTAATATACTACCTTCAAAATCGTTGAATAAAATGGTACATTTCTGCATTAGCAACACTTTTCTGCATAGTAAGAACGATTCGTTTTACGTTTGGCAGTACTGAAATGCATTGTTGGTGGCACTGTAAGTCTATATACAGACTGACGCAAAACCTAACCCGCTAACTTCGAATTTGACATAGTCTTACAGAGTCACCAACAACACACTTCAGTACTTACAAACGCATAACATCAACCTGCTTATTATGCTTTAGTACATATAAACAAATTATCCTCAGCTTGGTTATGTATTGACATTTAATGTCACTTTTATGTAAAAATTTAATATTTTACATTATATACGCAACACGTTAGAAAAGTGGTTTTACTGAATTCGTATGGACGTTCAAGTGCTCGTTACCGCTAATACTAAAACCAGCCATACTTTTTTATTTGCTACACTGGGAATTTTCTGTACACAAAAGAAAAAGAAAATAATTAAATAATTTACAACACGGCGGTTCAGGAATTGTCTCCGGTCTACGACGTTTCGGCCCAGTCGATTCGGCGCGACCAATTCGGCCCGACCATTCCGGCGCAGCCCTTTCGGCGCGAAGACGTTTCGGCACGGAGACAGTTCGACGCAGAGACGTTTCGGCGTGGAGACTTTTCGGCCCAAAGACGTTTTGGGGCGAGCCGATTCGGCGCGAGGCCGTTTCGGGGCGAGTACCTATACCTATTTTGTGGGTTCAGTTTTACATTTAAATCACAAGCTAATAAAATGTTATATTTTGTTAATTTCCGTATGAGGCTCTTTCTAATATATTTTAGTAAGAGGATAGTAGAGGATAGCTAAAATTCTATATAAGTAAAAATTACTAGAAAATATTAGCTTTTGCGTCAGAATACAACGCTACAATTTAATATATTTTTGTATTGTACGTAAAGAAAAGTTTTGAAAGCATACTTCTAAAAATATCAGAAGGTTAAATAATACATAAAAAGCGTTTGTTCAATATGTAGGTGCTTTCCCTAGTTAATATATTCAAATAAAAGTACGAATAAATTAATGTGGACCTAACATTGACTTCTTCCCAAATGTGTATACAAACTCTTAAGTTTTTTGGTTTTGTGGTGTTGAAAATTATATATTTTTTTAAATCTACCAAAAATAAAATATTTTGCTGATCGTTTAAATGTGTAATATGCTAGTTCCTTTTGAACTAAATTAGGAAACCACCAATAGAATTTGAAATAACTTTACTAAAACATAATATAATTAGTAAATTAAATTTACAATTGTATTTTTTAATGTCTTCTACGTTACTAAGTTAGTATGTCATGAAAAATACATGACGAGTAATGGACGCGTTTTCATTGAAATGAATGTACATATACCCCATTTACTCCAATATGTAATAGGGCTTTTAAAAACTATTCGCTTTATTAATTTTTGTACCTTGGGGACATTTTGTAATCACCTAATTTTGTGATTTTTCCAAAAACGACACTCTTGTTCTATAAAACTTAATGTTTATCGAATATTATAAAAGTACCACTTCCGGTTCCCCGATTTTAACCAGAGATATTGAAGTTCGGCATTAATTACTTTAAGACTAATCATGCACTTGAATCTTGTAAATATAGACTCTGTCGACATTGAAAACAAAAACACAATGCGTTGCTTCAGTCATTTAATGAATATGTAGCTGTGAATCTTGAAATCACAATTAGGTTCGTGGTTCACTTATGCTAATTACAATGACATGCCAGGAGATGTATGTTTATCAACAGTTCAATCAGAAATTCAAACAGCCATCGGATAATTTAAAAAATGTCAAAGGTCATTAGATGTAAGTAACCTTGTTTAAAATTAGGATTAACCTAACTGGCCCATAACTATACCTTGTTCACCGAACAGAAATAGTTATGGCTACCTAGCAAAATTTTTCTATTGGTCGAATTTCTAAAACTTGTAGTACAAGCAAGTGCGTGCTTCACTTGAAACTTTTCTTGCTAATTTGCTACCTGGCGTGCTTTTATTAATTTGCATGTGAAATGCTCCGCACACATAAATTGGTGGGAGTGGATACGTTTTCACGCCGAAATGTCTTTGCGCCGAAACGTGCGCCGAAGCGTTAATTTAGTTTTGCTTATGCAATCTACAAGGTTTTAATGTTAATAAATATAAAGTGAAAAACAGAACTCTACGAGTTTAACTCGCAATTAGCTCGAAAACACGTATCTCAACTATAAGCTTATCCATCCACCCATGACGCTACAGTCCCATGTGGACCAGGGCCTCCCTTATTGTATGCCTCCATTCTTCTCTCTCTTTTGCCACGCCTTCCCAGTTTCTCACTCGAAGGTTGATACTGCCAGTAGTCATATGCTTGTCTCAAAGATTAAGCCATGCATGTCTCAGTACAAGCCGAATTAAGGTGAAACCGCGAAAGGTTCAGTAAATCAGTTATGGTTCCTTAGATCGTACCCACATTTACTTGGATAACTGTAGTAATTCTAGAGCTAATACATGCAAACAGAGCTCCGACCGGAGACAGAAGGAGCGCTTTTATTAGATCAAAACCAATCGGCGGCGGTCGCCTCGCGCGTCCGTCGTCGTTCGTCCTGGCGAATCTGAATAACTTTACGCCTTGACGTCAATTTGGGATTTGCACAGGAATCCATTGCGCAAATCGATGCACCCCCATTTGCTTGGGGAAATTCCTAAGTGGTTTCTGCACACGTTTCGGTGGAGATCTGGACTCTCTGACGTGCATTTATATCCAGTTGAAATGGAATTACATTTGAGGTTATAGTGACTTAAAAAGCAAGTACTGCGATATCGATAAACGGGAGTTCTCATCAAATCGCTTCGACGTTCAATTAATTTATATAAACGCGACCTAATCGAATGGTACCATTGCGCCTAGAGTATTATTTATTTACACTTAACTGTGTAAGGGACTAAAAAGGAGTTGCTTTCAATATTTAATATCCCGGAAAGTCCCCGTAAAAGTAAATTAGATTTTAAAATGTTGTGGCATTTGAACGCGACCAAAATGCCAACAGACAGGATAGCCAATCGAGGAAATATTAAATACATAAATTGAAAACTACCTATTTCGCATAAATAATTCCACACGGTGAACATTGCAGTTACACAGAATTTCATAGCATAAAACGGTTAGGAATATCGGCAGCATAAAAGGTAGGGCACAACGCATAAGATTCCATAGCAACAGGACGAACGATGTTTCAGTTTGAGCGATCAGATGGCTAAATCGCTAGCAGATACCTGGTGATATATAGCAGGGCACAGTGGCGTCGTCAGAGCAGCTACACTCGAGGATGCTGTCCAACGAATGTGCAACCTCATGAGCGACAGGCATTTCTCTAACTTTCACACTGGGGAAAAGTGATGTGGCTAAAGTCTCGGAACTCTGGCATACTTGGGAGAAGTCGTGTGGTCAAAGTTTCTAAGGCTACCACATGAGTTGAGGGTGCTCAAAACTGCGTGGGGGTTGGTCCTCCAGGTGCTTTATCAAGCGACATCAATGTCACAGGGAGAGCACATGCAGAATTGGATACGAATAAGACGGAACCGGAATATTCTCTTTTTTGTTTCTTGTGATATATTTTTATTCCATATTATTCTCAATCCCTGTATATTCCACGTGCTTATTCTTATTGTCCGTTTTCGTCGCCTTAATCGTCTTTCATTACATCCATCCAAGTTCCGAGGCTGCTTTACATCGTTTGTTGCAAGGTAAAATGTTTTCCGAAAAATGAGGAGCAGGTCCATCGCTTCAACCCCCATCCGGAGGACCGGGTAATTTTCTATCAAAGTTTTCTTTCTCTAGCATTTGGTGAGCCAACATCACCCTGAAAGGCAGCAGTACCGTTACCCTGGCTTGGGGCCCTTGCAGGGTGTTATCAGCCAGGGCAGCTAAACCCTGGTTTATTTCCGAGGTTGTTGCTCCCCCCCCTCCTCCTTTCTAATCCTGGCTTGGGACAGGCTTGACTAAAGTCAAGGTGGAGTTTGCCTCAAATCTATCGATACAAAAACCAAACACAAATCTCGGCATAAAAGTAAAATAAAAATGAGTTTTTACTTTCAGCCCAGTATAAATTACAGCACTTTAGATTGAAAATGCGTAGATTTCTGGGGCCACCCCGGAACATTGAAAATCAGGTAGCCGCAATGACCGTTAAACCTGATAATATCACGGACAAAGAAAACAAAGCATCGAAAGGATTAAAAACGCCTAGCGATGTTCCAACGTCGGGCCGCAGGCAGAGGAAACGCGCTAAGCACCTATACGAGCCCGTACGACATACGCGCGTGCGGCATATACGATATTACACACTCGACGCCGCGCCGCGCCGAGTTACGCAAACACCACCGAGTTTAGTGTCTACATACGCGGAAAACGGGGAAAACGGCCCGTAAAGCGCGACGATGGAAGCACCCATAAAAAAGTGAAAAAAGAAAAAACAAGAATCCACAGATAAACAAGCAAGAGCTCCCACCACGTCGACCAATAACAGCGCTGAGAATTCAAAACAAAGCGACAAGTTCCTTTATAAGCACAGCGAATTTCGTATGGAGATCATCAAAGACTCAACGGTCGAACCAGCTAGTTCACCTTTTGTTTAACAGCAACCCCAGCTCCTCGATCCGCATCACCTCTGTGCGATTAGGAGTTCCAAACACTAACTTCAAACACGTCAGTTCGCACTTCCATATCGTGCGGCCGACAAGCTCCAGCCTCAGCGCCTCCAACAAACCAAGCACGCACTCTCTACGTGCGGCTTTCCTGCACCATCATTCGACGTCCACAGCGCTTCCGGAAGCATACCAGATCCTCCACGTCTGCGAGAAGGTTAGCTCCAGGAAAAGATTTCGCTTCTGCCCAGCCTCAGATTTCAGGAACTCTGGCACGTCGCCTTTTCCAACGAGAGTCCATCTGGCTTCGCCTAAAGAGCCTCAAGCTTCCGTCCCGCTCCATCTGCCTGCCGCCTAAGTGCTTCTCCACCAGCTGTTCTCTGCTCGGCTCCAAGTCAAACCCCAGGTCTGCCCAATACATTCCAGTAAGCACCCGGCCATCGACGTGCTCCGTGAAGAAGCTCGCCACTAACGCCTCATACACTGGCCACCCAGGGCCGTATGTATCGTCCACAGATACGCCCTAGCCATCCACAACCAATTTAATCTTAGACTTTATTCCAATCAGTTTTTTCTTGTAAATAATGTGTACTTAGTAATTTTAAACGTAGAGTAAACATGAATTAATCAGTCGTTGTCTTTAAAACAGGAGCTCTACCTAGATTGCTCTTTGTTAACACTCTCCATTGCTGAGCTATTGGGTGAATGGTCTTAAAACGCCATTCTTGATATTAGTCACGCCCTCGAACACGCAAGGCCGAGGACGGGTCAAGTCAAGGTATTATACTAAAATAATGTTTTAACTTTTGTTCTAACTTTTTTGGAATGCGTAGTGCACTGGAGAAACACATTATAAATCGAGGAAGGTCATATACCGGGTCACAATGAGATCAGGGCCATGCCTCTACCTCCGTTACTTATGAATGAATTTGGATGAAACTTGATACAAGGATACTAGACATAATTTCGCATTGACATACAAGCATAACTAAAATGGCCGACTTCCGGTTTCCCCGGAAATAACACTAACTTAGATTTCTTAAATGGATCATCCTATATATTTTACGCTTTTGGCAACCTACCACTCAAATTACATACAACAGTGCTGCCGAATATACTTAGGTATTACACAGAAATATTAAAAAAATATTTTTAATAATTATTCTTCAATTTTAGGCAAAGATAAAGTAGTGCATGATGCATATCGTTAGATTGGTAATTACATTTGCTGTTTAATGGCAAGATGGCCCTTAGTAGGTGTCATTTAGAAAAATTTACTTTTTCCTAAAAACATGTTTAGCAAATTTTGTTCTTTTATTAAGGGTTTGTTATTGAATTCATTGATAAAATAGCTATTATTATTAGTTGCTAGAGTCAATTAGAACATATTTTTTTAAGTCAGAGCCGTCTATCGTAAAAACCAAAAGTTGAAAAAAATATTTTTCTGTTTGAAAAAATTTTAATTTGGCGAGACTAGTTTATATAATTTGACTTGTAGATTCCGAAAACATAAAATTATAGGGTGATCCATTTAAAAAATCAATGTTGGTATCATTTCCAGTGAAACCGGAAGTCCGTGATTTTAGCTATATCTATCGGTCAATCAGAAATTATCTCCAGTATCTTCATATAAAATTGGCCCTGGTCTCATTGTCACCCGGTATATGTTTTTATCTTCATCGGTGTAGCTATAGAGTATCCACCAAATTAATTTTAGTATCGTTAACAGCTTCATTACCGTGCGGTAATGTATATTACCCCACTCTTTTTATATAAAAAAATACATTGAACCATACTTTATTGATGAAGATAAAATATTGAACAATATACACGTTTCGTTAAGATGTTTCTAATCAAACTTGTATCGTTAACATCTACAATAACATTTAAAACAAATTCATACCAATGCTGCCTCAATGCTAATACATATTTATACATTATTTAAATTTCTTTTATTTCAATAAATCGAATTTTTTCTGGTTTATTTCTACGTCAAAAATGAATATAGTAAATATCTATATAAATAAAAATCAATTGCAGCATGTATGTTAAACATTATCACTGGAGAACGGCTCATTTTTTGTTGTTGTGTTCGTAATTGTCATTTCAAGGTTTATATGGAAAAAAATTTTGGGAAAATCCACCGGAAAAGTCGGAAAAATCGGAAAATGAAAAAGATAATTTGGTATGGTATTTTTGTATAGGATTTCGTATGTTTTCGTTTTTGAATGGCTTTTCAAAGAGAAACTGGGAAAATCTGAGTGGAAAACTCGGAAAATTTGGAAAATGGGGAAAAATCTAATTTTATTTTTAGGATGGAAAAACCGGAATAGAACAATGGAAAAGTAATGTTTCAAAACATACACGCATAGGTTCACGTAATATTATGCCCGGGCAATGCCGGGTAGGTCACAGCTATGATATAGGTATACAAGGAATAAGAGAGAATATTTCGAAATTCAACCCCTAAAGAGGTAAAATGAGGGTTCCAATTGTGTATGGAAAAATAATATTAAATAGCCATTTCGACTTGAAACTTCATAGAAGTACTCCTAAAATCAAATAAGAAAAGTATTTCGTGATTTTCCGAAAATCAACCCCTTAGGGGGTGAAATCGGGTAAATAAGCCTAAAAATCGATATGGGTGTCGTTATTGAGGTTTTTTGGGACGTTGATTGCGAAAATGGCATTTGTTTTTAGTTCCAAGACCGTAGACATGACATAAAATGAAAACTCTGTAGTGGTGAAACTAAGTTTCAGAGACAAATTAATTTTGGGCAGAACAACATTTGCCGGGTCAGCTAGTTATTAATATTAAAAATTAACTTTAAGTTTTTATGTGTTTTCTTCATTTCATGAACTTTCTGCTTTACAATGTGCCTTGTTTGTTTTTTGTGTAAATCTGAAGCTCTGAAGTTTAACACTTGAAAATGCAAAGCAATTATAAAACTGTTTGGATAAGGGAGGCTATAGAAAATAAAATCTGTCTTAGATTAGTACATATTTACAATTAATTCATCTGTTAATTTGACTTGCCAAGTCAAGGTGTGTTTATTAAAATGGCTTTGTCACAAAATTTCAAGTAAACGGTAAATGAAATTATAGCATTCAATCTTCTATTAACGAATTTAGACAAAATATCTGATGATTAAGGTAAAATTTCCACAGGCGATGTGCTATTTATGGTACTTGTTAAAACATGCACTTGAAAATCTACAACCGCCCCTGAACAAACAGTTTTATGACACCACAGAAGAAAACACGGCTATAATTCTAAATATATGTTGAAGACGACACACCAATACTTAAATTCTATGCTGCTCAATCAATTATGCGTTTTGCGTATAAACACAGAAATATTTGTAGGAGGGCATCGTTGCACATACTGCATTCGCCAGTAAGTAAAATTGCAATGGGTAGAGTTACACATCAATGTTGTAGTTGGAGCTAAGTGAAATTATAAAAGAGTATTCGTGGTTGATTAAATTTACATAATAGAGTATTTTCAACTACACGAAATTGCAGTTGCTGGCTGTGGTGCTCAGGTACCAACTTCCCGCCGCAGCGAGATCGAGGGCGTTCAATTGTATCATTGTTAAATAAAAAGTAATAAATATTTTATGGAACGGTACTGAAGCACGGAATAACTCTGTTTTATTAAAATATTTTTTGTTCTACTGCAGCGAAAAGCTATCCATTTCGGCACTGTTTACCGGCCTGAAACACCCACTTATTCGTACTAGTACCTTTTACTTTTCAGCAGTAATAACCATAAAAACAAAAACTAACGTTGTGTTTCCATTGGTCGAATTCAAAATACACATAGCCATTTTTAGGTATGGTCATGACCCCCTCGACTTTTCCCGACATCCTCGATTAAACCGCATTTTTTAATTTAAAAAAACCTCTTCTAAAGCATTTGAACTAAACTTTATGTATGTAACTCGTACTTATTTATGTACCCCGCTCGCTGCGCTCGGTCGGTCATAAACTGGCTCGTCCAAGAAAGTCCTTAATTTCGTACTTGTCACATTAATAACTATTAAATTGGTTAAAGTGTAATTGTGAAAAAAGTTAGATTAGTTATTCGTTTGTTTTTATTGGCGACATTGTTTTTTGTATCATTAATCTGCCTACCAATAAGCCTACCTATTTTCTCTTTTCGTTTTATATGCATCTGTTTGCTGATACATATTGTGTTTTATTATAAAGCGAAATGAAGTAAATTTATCATTGAGGTAATAATAGTGGCTCTTAAATTTCATAAAATATGTAATCAAAATTACTTTCTCGATTGGTGTACCTATGTAACAAATTTTTCTTTAACTTAGCTATGTCTATGCCGTCTTACCGAACGAGTGTTAAAGCAGTCGGTCATCTACGCAGCAGTGACATATGACAAGTGTTTTTTTTAGATTGGTGTGGTGTTTTTTTTTATTTTTTTATTTTATTCCGTACTCCGCCAACAGCAGGCTGTTAGGCCAATTATAGGCGTCACTGTACATTTGATGGGGACTTCCAACCCCACTAACGACTATCATGATGTTATTATGATATCCGGGACCAACTTTTTTCCGTGATAGCCGTACCACGAGGTGCCGGGAAAAGCAGTCGTGGAACTCCCATCCAAGTTCTGACCAGAGAGAGCGTTGCTTAACTCTGCTGATCGAACGTGGACGCTTGCTCAAACTACACCACCCGGGACCGTATAGCGTATTAAGATGCGTTTTCTGAAATTTGGAGTACTAAACTAAAAGAGTGCTTTGTTTGTGACGTGCCGATAATAAATTAAGAACGTTAAAAGCACTCCGCTTCGAGTTGTGCTTTAAGGCTTACTTATACGCTAGTATCATAATATACTATTTTGAACCGGAGGACGATACATTTGCACCGCGGAAAAGTGTCAGGGCAGGATTTAGCAACAGTATGTGTTTTTTGTATGATTAACTTGAAAAGAGGCTTCCACGAATGGGGCCCCCAGTTAATCCGCTGCGAATTCCGGTTCAATGGGATTGCCGGGAACTGCCACTTAATAACCCTTGACTTGGGTTCAGTTATTTGTTGGAGTGAAACAAGACTTAACAAACACGAGTATACTGAGTAACAACGATTACAAACGTCACTGATGGACCGATGGTTTTTTACAATAGCTTCAACTGTTGTGACACGCTTGGATTGGCCACGCGAAAATAGCGGATTGCGCGAAACCGTCACACAAAACAACCTGGAAACGTCTTTACCAGGGAGCTAGACCGACCGCAAACCAGCACAAAGCATAGCTGAACTTGCTTGCTCGAAATTCTGAATCTAACTGAAGCTGAATTGACAATGAACTGAACTCGCAAATTCAACAAGGAGGGGAAGGCTCAAACACTATTGGCTGAGGCGATCCTGCGTAGCCAATCGGAGCGTCGCACGTTGTTTAGGAATAAATGCTTATTTTAAGAAATATTACTGCTAAGCTCTCTCAATGAGGCATTGTATTGAACGAAATCCATAAACACATGAGTCCCAAATACGCTAAGTCGGCTTAAGTCCTATTAGAAAGTGTATCCATCCGCTTAAAAGCTATTAAGGGAAGCTTACAAATTCCTTTCCAATATTAACAGAGGCAAACAAATACGGCAAGATGCAAATTTGACTTTACCACGACCTTTGAATGAGATAGAACAGTTATGACTTGAATTACATGAATAATTATAAGCAAAAAGGTTTTGATGCACGCATCTGTGTGAATCAAACAGTATGAATAACTAATTTGGAAAAAGGTGTGGCATGTTGAAAAGTCTTGAAGTAGAGTGTACCTGGTACAGACTTTTTTTCATTTTATAGAAGACACGCTTTAGGCGCTTTCTTGCAATTGGCATCTTTTTTCGAACCGCCTTATATCTAAATATTATAGCAAAAGAACTCAGGTTTATCGCATCAATCGTCTGCCTTTAGAGATAAGACACCTGCAACTTTTCCTGTAGCAGCACGTTAGTGGGCAATCATTCCGAGTAGGCCGCTTGAAAACAGTGGAATGGCTCGATTATTATTGATTTTTCACGCAGCAAGTAGGCTGAAGCGCTCTTGTTTTTAAACAAACGAAACCGCTAGCGCGTTGGTTCTTCGCAAACGGGTGCAAGCAGCTTGGTAATAATGCTCATCTAGTTTATCTTTCCGTACTAATTTCGATATTTAGGCTGACTCCCCTGCGGCTTTCAATAAATTAAAATCGTCGCGGCGTTGTTTTCTCCACAATCGGCCATGAACACCGTTGGCCGACTCCCATGAGGCTTATTCAATTTCCCAATTTCGCTTCTACAAGCTAGCCAGAAATTCCAGTATACCAAGCCGCCTCCTGTCGCAGTTAGCTGCCTCTTAACAGTGGTGTCGTTTTGGGAATTCTAAGAATTATGCAGCCAAATCCGGCTTACAGGCCTTCCTGGACAAGATGCAACATACCAAGATTTCC
This sequence comes from Agriotes lineatus, assembly GCA_940337035.1. Lineage (NCBI taxonomy): Eukaryota > Metazoa > Arthropoda > Insecta > Coleoptera > Elateridae > Agriotes > Agriotes lineatus. The sequence continues at coordinate 116,326 of CALNHX010001550.1, forward strand.
CCTTCCGATCGCTGGACATTAGCAACGAACTAAACTGTAAGTACATGCACTGCTCAGCATTTCTTTGATCGGCAAAGACAATTGCCGCAACTATATCAGTTCTTACTAAGGCCTCAGAAATTCAAACTAAAGCGTGTTTCATTACTCTTCTATTCAATCATATATTAGCGCTAAAGAGCGAGAATGCAAGCATATCCAAATTGCTGAAATAAACATGTACTCAATACGCCGTGTCTTTGGGTGTAGTGCACATATGTCAATTGCCATATCACAGGCGGTTATCCTGAAGTTGTAACCCAAGCTATAGTTAGCTATTTGTGATTTAAATACTTGGAAGTTGATTCCTATTCATGATTTATTTAATTGATAGGCAATTATTATCCTACAAACCTGACCGGCGTACAGGAGTATGTATTCTCTAGGTACCTCCTTGCGTTCCCCCTCGTGGTTGAGCCGTTTCTAGCCCCCGGAAAACGCAGAATTTTCAAGATAGATGTTTTATATACAGGGTGTTTTTAACATTTCACGTAACAAATATAAGGGCTTTATTCTGCATGAAAAAATAAAAGAAAAATTCTACTAAACATATGTCCTAAAATCATCCATTTCAAAGATATCCTGATCAAAGGATTAAAGATAGCAATTGATTTTTGAAACGTTTAAATTTAGTAGGCTGGTATTTGGTTTTTATTATCTGTATGTTTAACTTACAACTGTCAAAATTATTACGAGTGACGCAGAAGAAAGGTATTACTTCGAACAGTTACTATATGTTTTACTTAAGAAAAAACTTGAAATAATTTATTTTTAAATGCATGCTTATTATTTTTCTACTTTTTACTATAGAACAACGCCGACATATAGTATGTGGAACAAAACATCAGCCTACGTTTGAAAAACTGATTGCTATCTTTAATTCTTTGATCAAGGATATTTTTGAAATGCATGAGTTTAGGACATATGTTTATTATAGTTTTTCTATAATTCTAAAACCGTTTTTACATAATTTTCGTTATTATAATCTGTCTTGTAAACGAATTGTGATTTTATCACATACTACTATCGTATTAACCTTTTGTAATTTGAAAATCATGTACTTAACTTACATTTATGTATTAACCTTGAGTGATTCTTGGAAATAATGCAGTCGACTGCTGCAAAATAATTTTTAGTTATTAAAACATTGTACTTGTATACAATTGTACTTGCTTAAATATTAACAGTATATGTTCCCAATACAAATTATTTGGCTTTTTAGATTTGGTATTTACATGCAATAATTTGAAAGGTATGATATTTTCAAACAGCACAACCCGTCTTTCTGACCTATATGACACACAAACATACTCTCTCTTTAATGTAACCAGTAAACAGTTAAGCATTTTGAGCACAGGGTTACAATTAGAAAGAAGACCATTTTACTTTTATCGGTAAAGCTAATTGCATGAAACGAATTTTCATATGCATTGCTAATTAGGTTTTCTATAACCCTATATACACTAATGACTTCTACAATGCTACAGGCAAGTATGGTTGTTCTAATCAATAAAATAAAAATAAGACACGCAAGAGTAGTAGCGATAGCTCACTTCTGGACCACCTCATGTCATTTCTGGACCACTTTGTGGCTGACGCAATATTGCACAATCTCAAGCGCGCCAAACCAAATGTCAAAGGTCATCGGTGTCAGCCAGTCACCAAAAATCTATCTGTCTCTCTTTAACACATAGGGTTCTACAAAAAAACCATCTTTCTCTCTCTAACTCAAGCGAGCCCGGGGGGCAGAGCCCCAGCCGCCATATTGTGGGGCCCGCATGCGCAACACCAACCCCAGGGGCAAAGCCCTAGCCGCCGGGGCCCCCATGTTTTTTTAAATAAAAATGCAAATTTTTAAGGCTAATTTGTCGTTTGTCCTCTTCGGAGAGGGGGAGTAAACCAAATGTCAAAGGCCATCGGTGTCTGTCAGTCATCAAACATCTATCTGTCTCTCTTTAACACATTGAGTTCTACAAAAAACCATCTTTCTCTCTCTAACTCAAGCGAGCCCGGGGGGCAGAGACCCAGCCGCCATATTGTGGGGCCCTCATGTGCAAGTTCGGGAGCGGAGTAAGTTTCAAGGTCACACCAACCCCGAGGGGCAGAGCTCCATCCGCCGGGGGGCCCGCATCAGGTTTTTTGTATATTTAAGGCTAATTTATTCCAGCGCTGCGGTTAACTGCCAAATTTTGATGAGCGTGGGAACCGGAACGCAAAGGTGTCATCTTCATTATCTTGAGTGTCATCTTATATATATATATTTGGGATTAATTATATATACAACACAATCACAATTATGTAATATAACAATTAGACAGCTGGTCGCTGCATTCCCAATCCCAGTCTCCAAGCTACACGGTCGTGCGCCATTTCTTCATCCATATCCCGATCTCTTAGCGCTCGTCTAATTCCCTCATTCCATGATTTTCGGGGACGACCTCTTCTGTTTCTTCCTGGTGGTTTCCAAGTGAACATTCGCTTCGGCCATCTTGATTCGTCCATTCGTAGTACATGTCCAAACCATTTTAAACCTTTCTTCTCAACTCTGTCGATAAGTGTTTCTCTTGCTGTCATTATATTCCTTATTTCTTCATAATGCCAAATGTCAAAGTTCATCGGAGTCTGTGCCGCCATATTATGGGGCCCCCATGTTCAAGTATATATTTTCGGGTAAGATATTGCGTAACATGTTCTAGGTATTGCGCAACATCAACCCCAGGGGAGCAAATCCCTAGCCGCCGGGCCCGCATGCGCAATATCAACCCTAGGGGTTGATGTTGCGCAATACCTAGAACATGTTACGCAATATCTTACCCGAAAATATATACTTGAACATGGGGGCCCCACAATTTGGCGGCACAGACTCCGATGAACTTTGACATTTGGCATTATGAAGATGACACCTTTGCGTTCCGGTTCCCACGCTCATCAAAATTTGGCAGTTAACCGCAGCGCTGGAATAAATTAGCCTTAAATATACAAAAAACCTGATGCGGGCCCCCCGGCGGATGGAGCTCTGCCCCTCGGGGTTGGTGTGACCTTGAAACTTACTCCGCTCCCGAACTTGCACATGAGGGCCCCACAATATGGCGACTGGGGCTTTGCCCCCCGGGCTCGCTTGAGTTAGAGAGAGAAAGATGGTTTTTTGTAGAACTCAATGTGTTAAAGAGAGACAGATAGATGTTTGATGACTGACAGACACCGATGGCCTTTGACATTTGGTTTCCTCCCCCTCCCCGAAGAGGACAAACGACAAATTAGCCTTAAAAATTTGCATTTTTATTTAAAAAAACATGGGGGCCCCGGCGGCTAGGGCTTTGCCCCTGGGGTTGGTGTTGCGCATGCGGGCCCCACAATATGGCGGCTGGGGCTCTGCCCCCCGGGCTCGCTTGAGTTAGAGAGAGGAAGATGGTTTTTTTGTAGAACCCTATGTGTTAAAGAGAGACAGATAGATTTTTGGTGACTGGCCGACACCGATGACCTTTGACATTTGGTTTGGCGCGCTTGAGATTGCCCAATATTGCGTCAGCCACAAAGTGGTCCAGAAATGACATGAGGTGGTCCAGAAGTGAGCTATCGCTACTACTCGCAAGCAAGACAGAGAATGCAAGAGAGAGGCGATTATGGGAACGAGATGCCATACACTCACCGAAGACGGATACGCGTGTGCGAGAGAGGTTGAAACAAAGATAACCCACGGCTATTAATCCCAATTAAATTAAAAATCCAATTAAATTAAAAATTCGATTAAATTAATCCGCGTATAAACCGCGAATCAATAAAAAGTGGAATTAAATTAATGCGCGTATAACAGCGAATCAATGAATTAAAATCGGCGATCTAATTTAATTAAGCCGCGGGAGATCTAATTTGATTAAAAATATTTTAATTACACAACGACTAAAAGCGCGAATAAACCGCGATCAATAGAAAGGGGTGGGGAAAAGCTGTCCCTATTCTACTTACATTTTCCAAAATGATTTAATTTTAAGAAATAAATCTAGATGAATGTTTTTAATTTCTTGACCTCCTATGATTTTAAGATTTAAAAAGTCGATAATAGTTAAATTTCACTTATAGTAACGTGCAAAATTAATTTTTAAAATTTAGTGGCACCATTTTTATTTTATTAAATACTTGAATTTCATAGATGAAAATTAAATGTTTTATAAAAAAATATTTTAAAAGGAATTTGTAAAGATGTTTAAAATATTTTCTAAATTTTACTGTTTCTTATTTGGAAGTTTCTAGGAAACTAACTAGCGGTTTTCTTTCAAATTTGGCAGAAGAGATTTTATACTTTACAGAAAATTACAGCTAGCCTACAGAGTTAGCCTGTCATTGAATTTTAATTTACAGAAACTCATCCCGCCGCTTAAAATGATCACAAGAACCATTAAAAGAATACTGAAAGTAATTTTACAAATGCGTTGAAGTGGTGGACTGTATTAAAAAAAGGTCTAATAAGGCAGGTTCTATAATTTGAATGAAAACAAAAAAACGTTTAATTCAGGTTGCTTACCTTGCAACATTGGGGGCGTTGTGCAGCTGTTATACTAGAGCAGGCTAAATTTAATATCGGTGAAAATCATACGACACTCATTAATGACCAATAGAAAAATTAGTTCACGAGCCGTAACCAAGAGAACAACAACATTTCTTGGAAAGTTTTTGTAGGTAGACCTACCTAACTGTGAGGGTTTGTGTCGTTACGATTTTCTTACCGAATCTGCATTCGAGCATTAATTCATATCCGGAAATTATTTTTCGTGCATTCCAACAACGTCCTAATTTGCCCCCGCGTTCCGCTCGGGCAAATTAATACAACGTTGTTGGAACGCACTAAAAAAAATCTGAAAGAATTAATGCTCTTATGAGATACGTGAAAACTTTTAAATTTGAATTATTTGTTTTGCAACAAATTGCATCCACGGAATCGTCTAATTCATAAATTAATTTTTCCGCTGCTGATCATGTAAGTCAGTGATACAGCCTTAGTAACAAAACGTGTAAGTCGGTGATTATATTTGTTTGCTGCTTTCCCTTGACAACGGAACTTAATATTATTATTAAGTTCCTATGATAATAAAATTAACAGCGCAAGATGCAGACTTAGACGTTTGTTAAAAATTGCAAGTGTTTATGTGACACTCACATGTAACACAATACACGAAAATTAATCCTGGTGACAGGTGACAACCAAACGATTTTTTCAAAAATCTAGAAAACTTTCGATAAACAGCGGGAAAAATATAATAGGATAACTCGGAATGTATCGCCTATTAACATTTTGGGCAGGCAACAAGCCGCGGCTACGCCTTGGCTTATACTCGCCTAGCTCAAATGTTAATAGGTCCTTACATTCCTTGTTACTTAAATAGCTATTAATTCGCTTAACTGAGTATTTTCGATCAAATTAGATTTATAATTGCCGAGATATTTTCAGGAACAATATTAGAAGACTGTCCCGATTTGAAACCACAGTGTTTTCTACACTAATTTTGCTTGAAAATGGGAATAAGTATTTGAATATAGAAAAAAAAGTCGAGTGGTATTCGCTTAAATTATATTAGTTCGCTCAACTAATTAAAAGTACTTATCAGAATAATTAGCTTCGGCTGACATTGAAGGTTGTTCGATATCATTTTATTTGTTTGAACAAATAATACGAAAGTGAAAATATCGAATCTAATATGTCGCTTGTCGCCATGGAAATAATGTATATTCACAGAATGCGCCTGTAATTGGTTCAATTTTTGAAAATAAAAGTTGTTAATTGTATAATGTAATTGTAATTGTTACGGTCGAAAAGTGTCTTTAGATTTTTCCGTTAAATTTCGATACAATACCGGAGGTGACATTTGCCCGTAGCATAGTTACTCAAGTATAAAAGCAACCTCTAGTAGAACCGATAGTCGAACCCACGAACGATAAATGAATGACCGGCATCTCCAAATATCCGAATATTGAAAATAACTACACACGATTATTCATATGACTCTACTGAGGACAACAGTGAAGAAGGAAACATTCCATTCCTGGATGGTTATAATAATTCTGAGAACAATAAGTTGTACCAATTAAATGAACCTCGATGAAGTCGATAATGAAAATGTTGGAAACCCCGCAGAAAAGTGTCAAATCATCCGGAAATAGAATAAAGCTACGTCAACACCTAAAGCTACAACAACATCTAAAGCTACGACGGCATCTAAAGCTACGGCAGCACCTAAAACTACAACAGCACCTAAAGCTGCTGGAACACGAATTGGTTGTTCTCTGAATGACGTCATTTTGGCGGTGTCTATTTTGATATGTTTTATCGATAAAACATAACACGAATTGGTATATAACCAAGATTCAAACTAGATTTTCTTCATAATGAGGAAATTTACTCGATGTGTCAGTCCTCCTCTGTGAAACACAATCAATTAGAAAAATTGTAAACGATATGCAGCAAGATCTTTTCAATCTCTCCTCAGTCTTCTTCAACTGCAATGAAGATCAAATCAAAGTACAGGTACACGATCCAACTTCAAGTGAAATTATAAAAAACATAGAAGGGATACAATATAAGTTAACGAACATATCAAAGTCCATGGCGGAGTTCCAAATAAGACTGAAATCTCTAAAATCTCCGGATGTTGCTTCTGCGACTTCACAACCGATCCCAATTCAAACATCAAAGCCTTGTATGTCAGTTGGCACCTAAACAACAGAAATGTATCCTAGCTTAAGTGGCCCAAAACCAGTGTCGAATTTATCCTTACCTACTCAAGATGAAAAAGTGGGCAAAAGTGAATGGCAGTATGTGATTGTGAGAAACCTTCCATCGTACTATAAAGTCAATCACATAGTACAGTGTGGTTTTTTAAACACTCAATTGCAACAGGCCCTGGATAGCCTGAATTAGTTGGCAATACTGAAATGTATTGTTGTGACACTGCAAGTCTATGTCAAATTCGTGGTTAGCAGGTTAGTTGTTACGTCAGTTTGTGTCAAAACTGACGCAAAACAAACCTGCTAACCTCGTACCATAGTACGAGCAATATTTCATTAATCTACGAGAATTTACCAGTTACCCTAACTAGCATATACAACCGTAACTTACATACATTTACAATTACCCAATATTATAAGGAAATACTACAAATTGTCTTATGTGCGAATTTCAAATCTTACTGCAGCCATCCTTGTTTTAAGATGATATTGCGCTTAGGAATCCAGCCGGTTAGTGCGTGAAGCAATATGATACTTGATCCCAAAGGCGATCTGACGTCACAAGTCGCCCAGATGATTGAACCACACCCAAGAGAAATTCCCGCGTTGGAATGTATGATTAGAAATGATGCAATTTTGCAATGCTAATAGTGTTAGAGTAAACACACAACTGTAGGTAATTTTTCTATATTTAACACAGACGCAGAAGGTCTCTTTACTCAACAAAAACTAAACTCTGACAGCATTCGCGTTATGCTTCACCAATGGTGGGATACCGTGAATCGCGTTTGTTTGGGTTCGGAAGAGCATCAGGTCTTCAAAAATTGAATATAAACTTTCTGCGATGTGCAATTTTGAGGATTTTTTTGGACTTTTGAAATCGTAAACTATCACTTTATAACCCTTCAAATCTTTATTAACAGATTCATTGGTCAAGAAACATTTTGTCTATATTTTGGAAGAATCTCCAAGTTATTTCCAACAATTGTTGCACTACAGTTAGAATTCATTAGATTGCATAAGAAATAATGCGTAAAGTTGTTGCTCTTAAAATTTTACAATTTCTATTGTCATTTGTGCTATAAATAACATTTTATAGCCGATTACGTAAATGTGATATCCTATTATGCAGAATAATTTGTTGATATATGAATGTACCGTAACGGCATTCGATACATCTTCGTTGGTTTGCTCAATGGAGCTGTTTGGTTTTTAAATTTTGTTAATTAACCTTTTTAGGTGAAAAAATATATTATTATGTCTTATAATAGCATTGATCTGCGATAATCAAAAATATATCAAGGAATCACTTATCAGCACAATGCGTTTTTTATTTGAAAACTAGAAATATGTTAGTTCTACAGGAATTACGGCCCTTTGATTCCAGTCTCCTCGCTATCCGTTGCCATTTCTTTTTATCCATTGTTTCAATCTGTTTCCCCATCTTCCACTCTGACTTCTCTCAGATTACAGATTTACACCATTCAGCCATCTTTTTCTACGTCGTTTCTTTTGAAACAAGATGTGACCCAGCTACACTTGAACTCATTTCTAGTAATTAATATTTACATAGCCAATTTGAGCATATGTATCTTTTAATATTTAAATATACATCTATTTGGTTAACTTATTTGAATTTGAATAGATTTAACTTCGGCACCATATGCATACATCCGACAAAATTATCCCCCATTTTCGTTTGTGCATTGGTTTCAACAATACGCCGGAAGTTAGTGTGTTGAGCGTACAAGAATTTATTGGTGCTGCGAAACTTGCAGCGGGTTTTAAGAGATTTTTTCGATCCAGGTTTCCGACTTCCATAGTGGGACCAACTTCTTCTGGCACCATGGTAAAGTCTGCCGCCAGGTGTAAAGCCACAGATTGACATTTCTACATGCAAAACAAGTTGCTGCTTTTTACCTTTTGAAAGCTAGCGGCTTGCTTCATATTACATCAGCTCGCGTTTAAAACAAAGAGACGATTTCGGGCGCGTTTTAAAGCCGTTGTTTCAACTCGTGACATTTCGCAGCGATTGTGTATCTGTTTAAAGTGCGAAACGCTGCCAAGTATCGCGGGTGAAGCCAGACCCACGCAGTTTAATATTTGCGTATTGAAGACAGTTACTTCGGTGTTTGTTTAAATGTAAATGTAATTCTGATAAAATAATTTTATTATTCTTTGACTTGTAAATGCCTGTAGAAACCAGCTAACGCCCTTTGCTTATACATCCTTACTTTACACTGCGGGACTTTTTACCACTTGCTTTCTGTACACTTGTTCAGACTCCTTGGGCCGTATTTGAGAAGACAGAATTATATTCACTTCTTTTTGAACCAGAGGAAAAACAAAAATGGTTTTTTGTAATGGATGAAGTAGAAATGTAGGTACAGTTCAGCACAAAATAAGAAAGGCATACATAATAAATATACTAACCTGTAGAAGAACCATCAGTGTGCACTTCTTACGAAAGTGGGACACTAAAGATTTGCGGCCTCTCCACCTCTTCATGCCGCGATGTCAAAAAAATATTTGAGCAGCAATTCTTGATTAAGGTTTGAATGCATGCCAACTGAAAAAATCTCGACTTCGAAAGGAGGACGGATTTATTCTTGGAGGCATGCACAAGTGCTTTTGTTAGGAAAAAATAGCTACGAAATAATTTTTGCAAATATTTCCACAGGACACTTTTATGCACGCTTTATATTTTTATAGGGAATATCACGAATTAAAAACACAGTAAAGGAAGCATTATTTAAAAAAATAAAACTAATATCTAACTACTAAAAGTTTACGGTTTTCTATCAAAAATACAATATTGATATTTAAATTGCTGTAGGCGTCGCTTCTGGTTACCCGCAGCAACAATCATTACCGACCTACTTTGTCCACAGCTTTGTTGCTCCTAAATACTTTGATGCCAGTGACATAACTGGTAAACTTCAAATTATTAATAATCGCCATTGCTATGGAAATTTTCCAATTAAATATGCATAAAAAACCTGGGTTCAGCTGACCCGGCTGATAGCACCCAGTGAGGGTTCCTAACCTGGGATTATAGGTAGCCACTTGGTCAACTGTCTGGAAGGCAGATGAGAAAACATGAGTTTACCAATGGTAGAAAGGGCGAATAAACCAGGGCATAGTAGCGTCTGTCTCAGAGTGAGGGGCTACGAGGAGCGACGGTTCCCCATGTTAGGGGCGGCTGAAGTAAAAGCGTCGTTTTGGCTTGCAACCTAACACACGAAAACTTTTTCTATGTATAAACAGAATGAAAAATCAATTAAGGAAAGACATACCCCGGGTGGAAATCCACACCTTACAGCGAGGGAGCCCCATCGGATACGGGGGGGGGGGGCAGTTCTGTTTTAGCTAAAACCTAAAATGGGGGTGCTGGAATGTCCAAGGAATTAGAACAAAGGTAGGAGAAGTGTTTAAGGAACTACACTCATACAATTTAGACATTGCGGTCTTGACAGAAACAAAGAAGAAAGGACAAGGAAACGAAATGAAAAACAAATATATCCGTTTCTATAGTGGAATGGATAAGCATAAAAGAGCTAAAGCCGGTGTCTCGATAGCAATAAAGAGAAAATTTATAAAACACGTCAAAAATTGGCAAGCAATAAATGAAAGAATAATAACATTAGAACTAAATCTATCACATCTGTTCTTTATCATAGGAGTGTACGCACCAAATGACGATGCTAATATACAAGTAAAAGAAGAATTTTACGAACAACTAACAGAGGTGCTAAACAAAGTAGGACACAGGAAAGAAATGATGATTTTAGGGGACATAAATGGAAGAGTGGGCAGACGAATAGATGACGAAAAAATTGGACAGCATGGGGAAGACATAATTAATGACAACGGTACGCGCTTAATAGAACTATGCGAACAGTTTTCATTGAAAATATTGAATGACTTTTTCCAGCATAAGGACATTCACAAATATACATGGACACAAGAAACGAGAAATTTAAAATCGATCATTGACTATAGTATTATTAAACAAGACACCTCAATTCAAATCATAGATGTTAGAGTAAAAAGAGGAGCTGTGTGTGGATCAGACCATCATTTACTGGAAACTACCATATACATAAAACACAAATATAGAAAAGTGCCCCACTCAGAAGAACAAGAACAAAAACAGCATCAAAAGGACACCCCAAGATATAATTTAGACAGTTTCTCAAACGAATCCACTGTGTTCTTATTTAAACTACGATTAGCACAAAAAATGAAACAACAAATAGATGGATCCCCAAATGAAATGTATGGCAACTTAAAAATACATATACACGAAGCAGCTAAAGAAGCCCTAAGAATAAATGCTAACGATAGAAAAATTAGATAATATTGGTGGAATGACAATGTTGAACGTTTAATTGAGGAAATGAAACAAGCTAAACTCAAAAGATGTTGAAGATAAAAAAATATATAGAAGATACTGCTATGGAGTTAAGAAAGACATAATTAAGACAAAAACCATGTATTGGCAACGGAAATGTAGCAAGATAGACAACCTACTAGGGAGTACCAAGTCGAGAGCAGCTTGGAAAACAATAAAAAATTTAAAAACTAATTCAAACGAGAAATTGACGATTCATCCAATTGGACTAGATAAATGGAAGCAATATTATCAAAACCTACTCACAGAAAAACGACCACAGTTCCGAAGTATCAATTATAAACTGGACAAGGTAGAAAATAAATGTCATGATTTTACAGTTGACGAGGTGTCAAAAGCACTTAAAAGCATGAAGAACAATAAATCTCCTGGACCTGGAGATATACCGGTAGAAGTCTTTAAACACGCGCCTACAGTAGTAATAGAATATTTAACAAAAATTTTTAATAAATGCTTAAATGGAGCAGCGATACCTACTGAATGGAAAACCGCAAATATTAGTTCCATACATAAAAAAGGAGACAAGACAAACTGTTCAAATTACAGAGGTTTGAGTGTTACTACGTCTACGGGTAGAGTGTGCGGCAGGATGTTACGAGGAAGGATTGAAAATGAATTAAAAGATATGGAGGAACAAAGTGGGTTTAGACCAGGAAGATCCTGTGTTGATAACCTATTTGTATTACAACAAATGATAGAAAAAACGTTAGCACATGGGAGTAAACTTCATTTAATGTTTATTGATCTAAGAAAGGCATATGATAGTATCCCTATAACTAAATTGTGGGAAGCTATGCAAGAAAACGAAATACATCCGCAATATATAAATGCAGTTAAATTAATGTACGAACAAAATGTAAGTCCAGTAAAAACGAGGATAGGAAAATCAAATTACATTAAAGTCAACAAAGGCCTGCGGCAGGGATGCTGTATATCTCCCATGTTATTTAAACTGTTTTTAAACTCAGCACTGGAGCAGTGGATTAGAAAGTGTGAGAGAATAGGAGTCGTTGGAGAAAGAAATGTTTTTACCTTACTATTTGCGGACGATCAAGTTGTTCTGGCGGAGGATTATGATGATGCATGCTACATGTTTAGAAAGCTGGTAGAAGAGTACAAAGCATGGGGTCTAGAAATAAATATGGAAAAAACAAAGTATATGACAATTGGAGAAAGGGAGAAAATATGAAGTTAGACATGGGTACTATTGAAAATATCCAAGAATATAGATATCTAGGAGTGAAATTAACAAATGATGGAAAGGATGGCAAAGACATCCTGGATAAGATAGGAAAAGGAAGCGCAGTAACAAGTTAGTTAAATTCGATATTATGGAGTAAATAAATTAGGAAAGAAACTAAGATTAAGCTATTCAGATCAATGGTAGAGCTGCGTCACCTATGGGTCAGAAATATGGACAATTAATCAAAATCTCAAAATAAGAATCAACGCAGTTGAAAATAGTTATTGGAGACGATGCTGTGGCGTGACACTGTTGGATCGTGTGAGAACTGAAGAGCGAATGAATGTAGAGACAACCCTAACGGACACAATAGAAAGAAAACAGCTATCCTGGTATGGACATGTAAGAAGAATGACAGAGGAGAGGTTACCGAGTGTTATTTGGAACTGGACACCAGCTAGAAGAAGAAGACCCGGGAGGCCACGAACCAATTGGAAAGACGGTATAAGAAAGGCCATGGAAAGCAGGGATCTTCAAGACGACCTATGGCAAGACAGAGAATCATGGAGTTTGGGATGCGATAGACGGTCTCAAGAGCTGTAATAAAGTCACCATATACATATATATATATATATATATATATATATATATATATGCATAAGGGATATTCATAAAAATATTGCCCAACTTAATTTATTATTTTTAATGCCTCCTACATCCTAGCACCCCGCTTAGTTACAAAATTTATATAATTAATTACATGGTTGCTTCTTTCGAATTTAATACAGTATATTATTAAAATTTCAATAATATAGAATTAACATTTCTTTGCATAACTTGAGTTAAAGTCATCTTTTATAAAAATGAATACATATAAAACTATGTTTCCAAATGAATCAATCATAAATAAAATCCCGTATTCATTATGTAACTTGTACTAGTTTTATTAAAAGGCCGCCGAAACGACTTTTTAAAAAACGTTTATTTTTATTTTACAATGAAATATAACATTGGAAGCACACAGCTAGCCGCCGGACAATTTCTTACATCTAGCTATGATACGAACACAATGGAACTTATCGACTGACTGGAGCTTAACTTAGAGGTGCAAGCTACTAGTATATATACTATGCCTAATCAGCTAAGATAAGCGTTATCTCTAAAAGGGAGCGTGAGACAGGAAGCCACGTGCGTTCAAGGTTGCAGACTTGCAATTCATTATAAAGAAGCTATTATTGTTCAAGGTTGCAAGCTTGCAGTTTTACACAGGAGACCATTGTCTATTCATAATATAACACGTCCGCCGATAAAATGTTCAATAGCGGTATTCAAATATGCCTCTATTGAACTTACAAAAAAAGAAAAGAAAATTAAACTTATGCATTTACGTTATCTGGTTCAAAATCTTTATTTAGAAATCTAATAAGTTTAATCTTCATTGTGTTTTTATTATAATACAAATACAATATAAAAATTATTAACATAAGAATAGTACACAGAGTAAATATAATTGCAGACACACTTAAATTATCAGATTTAATATAATTAACAGGTTTTAGCAAATTTTCATATTTATTAAGCTTAATTCGGTCCTCAACCAATTTCTGGGTGTCAAGAGGTATCAAGTCAATCTTTGAAACATTTATGTGGTTTGATTCAGGAATTATTAAGCGGTCAATGTTTGACAGAATTTTTTAAATTAACAGTTTCATTTGAGGTTCTTTTTGCTATAACAACATATGTTTTTAATTTAACGAAACAAGACAGTCTGAACTGAGATGTAAAAGGTTGGTGCCAGATATTCTTTTCTGAAAGTTTTGATTTTACATTTGAATAATAAAGTAGCTATATGATTTTCATTAAACCGTTTCTAAGTGCGTCATGACAAATAAAAATAGGGATATAATATATGTTTCTAATAAGCGTCTAATTGCTTTGTTTAAAAACTACATTGCCTAAATATAAAGGATATAGTTCTGGATTATATTTTAAAATATTTACAATACTATATCGTCATGTATAATTGAATGTTTAATCAAGATACAGACGATGAAGGTAATAAGGCTGAATAGGGTAATAATTCATTTGCGTGTCTTCTGATATTGGAAGATCCATTATGCGGTACTAATTCATATGTGTCATGATCGAGAATTTGAGATATTGTATAGGGTCCTATAAATTTTGGTTCGTCTTTGCTTCTGGAATTAGTTTTAACAAATACTTTTTCGTTTAATTGAAATGTTTTATTTTTCCGAGTTGGATTTAATTTTAAATTTCGCTTTTCTTTAGTATCAATTTGCTTGCCTTGCAATATTTCGTAAATTTTTTTCATGCGGATTTTGTGACCAGATAAATAATCATGATAGTATGTTTTTGTATAGTCTAAATCGAACTGATTTCTACATTCAGTATGACCAAATACAATCTCAAAAGGGGTTAAATTGAGATTAGAGTGTATCGTATGATTGTATGCAAGAATACAATATTGAATTTTGTTTTGTTCAGGTACATCCGTCAATAGTCGATAGTGTTCAATTATTGTCGAATGTAGTCGTTCAATTGGGGAGTTAGATTGATGGTGATGTGGGGTTGTCGTATGCAACTGGATTTTATGTAAAGCTATGAAGTCTTTAAAAATATTTTTGTTAAATTCTCCATCAGCTATAATGATATTTGGTGTAGTAAAAGTACACATATAATTAAGTAGTTGTTCAATGACGTCTGTTAAATTTCGAGATTTAATATAGTATGCTTGGGCGAATTTGGAAAATGAGTCTATTATTGTTAAATAGCTTCTCTTACCTATCTGAAAAATGTCCAAGTGTATAGTATGAAATGGTTGGTTTTGTGTAGGAGTAAGCTGTAAAGGCTGTTTAATTGGGTTTCTGTTGTACTTTTGCGCTTTACAAATATGACAATTATTAATATAGTCGGTGACATCTTTATTAATTGATTTCCAATAATATTTTCTTTTTATATGTTCGATTGTTTCATTGATACCACGGTGATTAGTTTTGCCTAGATGGTAATTTTGGATTTGATATTGACGATCTTGTGGATTTAGAACGTAAGTCACTTGTGACATACATCGATGAAATTTGGGTGTGTTATCGTTAATTATGTTTTGCAGAAAATTTGAAAAATCTAAACAAAGTTCGTCGTTAGGAAAATAACAATGGTAATGTGTTCTAGGTTCACAATGTTCAATTAATAGCCTGTTGAATACGTCAATTTTATTTGTATTATTTAGGGATACAGAATAATGTGTAATTCCGTCGTATTTAGTGATTCCGATATCTCGTGGTAGTTGAGAAATTACAAATTCAATTTGATTTTTAAATTGTTGTAGAGGTTTTTCGGCAATATCTATTACGGGGGTAGATGATTGTTGCGAATGTATTGTTTCGACATAGGATTTATTATCGTCGTTATTTGGTGGTCTTATTTGGATGTCGGATATAACTTTTACTTTAGGCGTTTTTGATTTTGGTGGTCCGATGGTCGGTACCGAAAAAAAGTCTTGTATGTCGGGGGTGCTTGCCCTACTTGCCATTAAGCTTTCGTTACCTTGTATTGGTATTGGTGTATGAAGTCTATCGGGTGTTTCTAAAGTCATGGGGTGAATTTGAACACGCGATAGAGCGTCGGCAACTTTATTTAATTTGCCTGGTAGATAGTTTACGGTGAAGTCGTATTCTTCTAATTTAAGTGCCCAACGAGTTAATTTGGAATTCGGTTCTTTTAAATTTTTGAGCCAAACAAGCGGTCTATGATCGGTGTACAATTTAAATTTTACTCCATACAGATATGGACGAAATTGTTTGGTTGCCCAAACTATGGCTAGGAGTTCTCGTTCAATTGTAGTATAATTTTGTTCTGCATTATTAAGGGTTCTGGAGGCATAACAGGTGGGTTTACCATCTTGGGATAATACCGCGCCTATCGCAAATTTAGATGCATCGGTAGTCAGTTCGAAAGGTTTTTCAAAATCAGGATATTGAAGTACTGGTTCATTCATTAAAATTTGTTTGCAATACTCAAAGTTCTTCAAAAATTCAGGGGTGTGTACAATTTTATTTTCTTTCTTTAAACATACGGTTAAAAATTTAGTTATTTTGGCAAAGTCTTTGACAAATTTTCTATAATAACCAAATAGTCCTAAGAATGATTTTATCTCGGTTCTTGTTTTAGGTGCTGGGAAATTTTTGATTGCTGATATTTTAGATGGATCTGGTTTTATTCCTTCTGAAGTAACTATATGACCTAAATATTTTACAGATTTATGTAAAAATTCTGATTTATCTAACTGAATCTTTACATTAGCATCTCTACATTTTTGAAATACATTTTTTAAACGTTGCATGTGTTCTTGAAGAGAACTTCCGAAAATTATAATGTCGTCTAGGTAAACTAGGCACTGTGTTGGAGTGAGTCCAATTAAGGCTGTATTTATCATCCTTTGGAAGGATGCAGGACTGTTACGTAAACCCATAGCCATTCTTTTAAACTGAAAATGGCCTTCTTCGGTTGAAAAAGCGGTTTTTTCGCGATCTTTCTTTTCGATTTCTATCTGGTGGAAACCAGAGGCAAGATCCAATGTTGTAAAGTATTTGGCTCTGCCAAGATTGTCTAATACAGTTTCTATACGGGGCAATGGATATTTATCTTCAATAGTTTGTTCATTTAACTTTCGATAGTCAACTACAATGCGCCATTTTTGTTTTCCGGAGGCGTCTAACTTTTTTGGGACGACCCAAATAGGAAAATTATACGGTGATTCCGATGGCTCTATAATATCTTCGTTTAACATTTTCTTTATTTGCCTTTTGACTTCTTCGCGATGAATATGGGGATAACGGTATGTTTTCGTAAATATAGGTGCATTGGTTTTAGTCCTAATGTGGTGTTTTGTCAAATTCGTAACGGATAAAGGTATTTCGGGAGAGTAAAATACATCTCTGTATTGAAAACATAAATTAGTCAAAAGAGTTTTTTCGTCTTCGTTTAAATGGTCTAGTCTTAAATTGTTTTTTAAATTATTATTTAAAATACTTCTGGTGTTTGGAGTTTTTATATTAAAGTTGTTAAGTCTGATAGGTTGATTTTTGCTATCGGGTTCATAGTCTTCTAAAAATAATGGATTATAAATATTTATTTCTTGTGTTTCGTTTGAAGTATTAATTACACTGGTTTTAAACCAATTATTGTGTAATTTCACTAATGCTGAAGGCATAATTAATTTTTCATTAAATTTTAGTTTTGGAGCTATTTTAGTTCCATTCTTTCCTACTGCTGGTAAATTTACAAAACATTCTGTACGCGGAGGTACTACAAGTTTTCTGACAAAATCTGAGTTTTTAAATTTGGAAAAATTACATTCGTTACGTTTTTGAATTTCCTGTTTAGTTTTTGATGGGTTATAATAGAACGGTATTACTGTTTTTTCTGTTTGAATGTGCATCCATTTATAATCTATTCGTGCGGATAATTTTGAAAGTAAATCGGATCCAATAAGTCCTACATAGTCTTGGTGAAAATTGAATAAATAACACGTATGTGTTCCGTTTTTATAAAAAAGATTAGGAATGGGTAAATCTGCAATTAAGTTATGTTGAGAAATTCCATGAGATGTAACTATCTCAAATTCTGTTTCATAAATATAATTTGGAAAATGTTGTTGTACAAATTCTGGGGAAATTATTGTTTGTGAGCTACCTGTATCAATTAATAATTTATCGCCGGTGGCGGGAATTATAATATAAGGAAGGTTTGATTTTGGATTTATATTAAAAGTTAAAATATTCTTTTCCGAGGCTCTTAATGAAAATTTACAGTATCGTTTGGATCTGGATATTCGAAATAATCGTAAGTATAGTCTAAATCTTGTGATTCGTAATTTTCAGTTGTATCTTGAAAATTGTCAGGGTCAAAATATTCCTGAAGGTTTTCGTTAAAATTTTCTGGAGTTGAAAATTCTCCATTTTCAAATAAATCTTCGGTTAAGTCTTCATATTCATCCGGAGGTTTTTCTTGATGGTAATTTAAATGATTAAAATTTCTATTAACATTTTGAGAGTTTGCTCGATATTTATTAGGGAAATTTGATTGTTGAGTAGCTGGTCTTTTTATAGTGCTAAAGTCCATAGGTTCTGGTTTATTTGTTGGTGAAAAATTTGGTTTTGGTGCAAATGCATTAAAGCTTGAATTTCGAGTTATTCTAGAATTATTAGGATTGTTAAAATTCGTTGGACTTTTAAAATAGTTGGGATTTTGATTAAAATTATTTCGATTTTGTTGGAATGGTCTTTGCATAAAATTTGGGTTATTAAATTTAGGTTCATATGAATTTCGTGTTTGAATATTGGAAGTTAAATTTGGTTTGTTTAATTTTTGACTTTGAAAATTATTTTGATTTTGAGAATATCTGATATCAATTTCTTCTTTTACTATGCTTAAGGCTTGTTCTAGTGAAGTTGGGTTTCTACTTCTTACGAAGCTTCCTAAATTTTCATTTAGTCCACTTGTAAAAGTGCGAAGTGCTAAATCTTTGTTAGCCTTTAATTTATAAGTGATAATGTCTTTTGATTCTTGACTCAGAGAAACTTTTGAATTATAAATAGCTAAATGAGTTCTAACTTTATTGAAAAATTCTATGGGAGAGTCTTTATTCTGTTTTAATTTAGTTAAATCAATTAAAAGATTCAATTCTGACCTTTGGTCGCCAAAATTTCCAATTAAGACATTTTTTAAGTCTTTCCAAGTATCATACTCGTAACCTGTGATTACTTCTAACGCTTGACCTTTCAATTTATTCCTTATCGAATTTAAAATTACTTGGTTGATATAATCGTTTAAATTTTCTGTACAAAATTTAGTTGCAATGATTTCTGCGGATCTGATAAATTCCGAAAGAGTGGCTTGATTACCATCATATGTGGGAATTTCATTTAATAAAGCTACATTAAAATGTGGGGGAAACAATGATGCGTTTTGATCAACCATATTTGTTGTAACAACCCAAAATTATTTAAAAATAAAATTCTAGGGATTGAATTCCTTGGTGAGCGTGATCGATCTCGTGACATAAAATTTTTACAATTGTTTCAAAATATAATTACAGGTGTTTTAACTAATGATTCAAGATAATAGTGATCTAAACATAAAAATTTTATAGACAAAAATTAATTTTGCTTTATTTGTTTCACTTATTTTTAATTTTTATTTATGTTAGTAAACAGTTTAATGACTAGGGGATGTTTAACAGGGGTAGGTATCCTACGCGCAAGAACGCAAGCACAAATGCAAATTAAGCACACCTATTATGTGCAGCAATTGGTCTGGCTTACTACGTTCTGCCTGAATTTATAAATAAATATTTAAAACTATGTTAGTATAATTTTTTAAAACTTTATATTAGTTAACTTTGTTGTTTTAGGCGAACGCTTTAATAATTATCACTTTTGAAAATTATATTACATTACTTTGTTGCCTTTGAAATATACCTTTGCTTTTTCTCTAAAGCTTGAAAATTATTATTTTTAAAAATATACCTTTGCTTTTTCTCTAAAGCTTGAAAATTATTATAAAAATATGCACTTACATTGTGCGTTAAAATTGACGAACGGCGTGCGATCAAGCTACGTCCTGTTGTCTTCAAAAAGGATGCGTCGATCCTATTGATGTCGGCTGGCCTGCACAGAGGTCCTGAAGTCCGACTTGGATAGTCCAGCTTTGCGCTAGAGCGTTATCCAAAAGTTGTCCTGGGGTCGTCGTTGTTGACGTTGCCAATACCAGAGACTGATCCCAATGATCAAGAGTGGTCCCAATGACCAGATGGTTCCAATAACCACGGAGGAGCAGGAGCTGGGTCGACGGGCGCTTCTCACGATCGGGCGATGTTTGTCCCTGTTGGAGATGTCCGAAGATCCGCTGGGTGGTAGGTTTCGATTTGTGGCAAAGAGCTGAACCTCAAGGAAAGTTGCTGGTCGACTCGATGTTTGTAGTTTTCCAGGTTTTCCTCCACAAATCCGAACGACTGCGCCAGTTTTATTAAAAGGCCGCCGAAACGACTTTTTAAAAAACGTTTATTTTTATTTTACAATGAAATATAACATTGGAAGCACACAGCTAGCCGCCGGACAATTTCTTACATCTAGCTATGATACGAACACAATGGAACTTATCGACTGACTGGAGCTTAACTTAGAGGTGCAAGCTACTAGTATATATACTATGCCTAATCAGCTAAGATAAGCGTTATCTCTAAAAGGGAGCGTGAGACAGGAAGCCACGTGCGTTCAAGGTTGCAGACTTGCAATTCATTATAAAGAAGCTATTATTGTTCAAGGTTGCAAGCTTGCAGTTTTACACAGGAGACCATTGTCTATTCATAATATAACACGTTGCTGCACTTTATATAATTATGATTGTAACAACATTACTTCTCTCGCAGAGCGCTCCCGTGTTATTATCTTTCACAAAATAAAAACCGGTGTTACGTAGTAATATAGCTAAACTTGCGCCACTAATATATAAAATTTGCATTTCTTTTAATTTATGTCATTCAAAATAGTATGCTCCTTTACTTCATGCATGTGATATATTACATGCTTCACTTCTGCTTTTTGACCTTCTGGAACATATAATGTTTTCAGACATTTGCGTTTTTTATATTTCACCAATTGTTGGGAGCATTCCTTATCTTTTTTTTATCACTTAGCATATTTTAAATTTAGATTCACTAATTTGTAGAGCATCTGTGACAAGTTTATGCACTTGCACTACTGGCATGAGCGGTAAGAAATATTTTTTTTCTGACTGAAAATAATCATAGAGACTTAAAATCAACTCGTCAACGTGTAAACTACGGCGAGGCATTTTTGTTACCACTCAATGCGCTTGACACCGAATGTTTGGCGAAACTAATTATTTGCAATACTCAAAATTTGCAGTAGTTAAGCGACTGGTATTATTGGTCTATGTTTATCCTTCACCAAAGAAATGTAATGAGTTAATGACAAATATTCAAAAACATTTCTTTAATTGAATATTCTAAGAATCGCAAAAATCAATTGACAATCAAGTTAACATTACTCGCGAAGTCTGTGACATGTGACGCGATTATTTCCACAAATGACGTGCGTTGTCAAGGAAAAATTCAGAAGTGGCTACCTATTTTGTTCACGCGGAAACCCAAAACGCTCGGCGAGCGGCAAAATGATGAAAACGCACGCTCAGCGGCAAATGTCAACTTTCTGTTGTCAAATGACAGTGAGAAAAATCTACTTTCGATGTCAGTCGTCGAAAATAGTATATTGTATGTTAAGAGCTGAAAGTGCATTCTTGCCGCTTGCGCATGAATATTGCTGGTTGAGACGAAGTCGAAACCAGCAATCATGCAAAAGCGGCAAGCGCACTTTTAGCTCAAAACATACATACTATTTTTTCGACGACTGAGCATAATATTAAAGGAAAATATCAAATTTCGTTTTATCGCAAAAATTCATTGACAATCAAGTTAACATTACACGCGCAGTCTATATGACATGTGACGCGATTATTTCCACAAATGACGGGCGTTGTCAAGGAAACATTCGGACGTGGCTACCTATTTTGTTCACGCGGAAACCCAAAACGCTCGGCGAGCGGCAAAAAGATGAAAACGCACGCTCAGCGGCAAATGTCAACTTTCTGTTGTCAAATGACAGTGAGAAAAATCTACTTTCGATGTCAGTCGTCGAAAAAGTATATTGACATAATACAAAGATTTTATCAAAAACCTCAATATCAACTAGACGTAAAATTCAAGAAATCTTGCTTAGTAAAATACGGGTATACTTTTACTAAGCAAGGATGAATGCCGTATTGAGTTTATTTAGATGAAGGTTGGGTGTCGATTCTTAAAGATCAAATCAAGTAGTCGGCTGTCAGTGTCAAGCAATTCACTGAAGGTTGGACATTCTTGAGTTCCAGTAAAAAAATAAGTTTTACTTGTTAATTTCTAACTTATTCTTTGTTTTGGTTAAAAACGGGACCTCAGATTGATTCCACAAACGTTCGTATTTTAATAATTTTTTTTATTACAAAAAACAGAGTGAATTATCAAATGCCACAAAAATGGTTCAGGGGTTATCTTAACATTATAATATAGCATTCCAAATAACAACTAGAAACACTGTTTATAATTCATCTCTTTTATGTAATAACCCATTGACTTCCCAAAATGTTTTTGGGTTTGTGTTGGCCACGGCTAAAAGTTTTGATATAATTTTAGTGACATCAAAAAATCAGTTACTTCAGCAATTGATTCTATAACATAGTTTTTAATTACATTAGACTGATTTTTTATTTCTTCTCTCTTCTCTCTTTAAATTTGAAGTGCTCTTAGAAGAAGATCTTAGACACTAGTGACCTACAGATCCCAGTGATATAGCTCAATTTGCTCACAGCGAAGAGGAACTGTAAACGTAAGATTTCTTAATATGTATTTTTTTCTTAAATTTAAAATATTTCTTTATGTTCTGTATTCTTTGTGTTAAATTGATTTTGAATATCTATTAATCAAACTTCGTGTGCGTCTACTTGAATCTAGCACTGGTTAACATAAAGAAATTAGTAAATCTGAAAGTGGTGTTGTTAATAAAACGAACTTTAAAAAAAAAAATATAAAGCAGTCGATATGCATATAGTACTATGTAATAATAACGCTATCTGTAGATGTAGAGTAAATGCGACCTGAAAAGAAAGTAAAAGCACGTTCACATAGAGGTAGGTTAGGTTTAATCGTTTTGACAACCGGTAACTTTTTTACCACCTTTTCCGAGTTATTAAAGTTATCAGTTATTACATAGTATGATTAGCTATTTAATTTTCTGTCTAAATGGACTAATTATATAACCTACTACCAGATTTGGTATTTTTTGCTTTACCCTTGCTATTGAAGAATAGACAACACCCGATGCTTCTGTTTGAAGAAGTTAAGTCATTTAAGATTGTTAAGTGACACATCAACAACAAAAACGGATTTATATCAGTAAATCGTATTATACATTAAAAAGTATGACACATTTTAGTTTTAAAGAATTCTTAGACTTCAAAAATGCATAATGCAATGAAGATCTAAATACTTTCTATATGATAATCAGGATCTAGGACAGTTCGAATGCCAAATATATCCACATTGCCGAAAGATACGAACGGACAGTACCGCGAAAAATGCTCAGACGCCGAAAGATGTGGAGGGACACTACCCTGAAACATGCCCACATCGGCATCGTCGAAAAATTTGCAGGGACACTATGCCGAAAGATGCCAATATCGCCGAAAGGTATGGAGGGATACTACGCCGAACGATGCACACATCGTCGAAAAACATGAAAGGCTAAATTTTACTTTGTGCACTCTTGCTAACTTTATTATAATCGAAATCTGATTGCCTTTGATATAATTTAATTACCAAACTGATGAAGGACACTACTCCGAATGGTGCGCACATCGGCAAAAAATGTGCAGGGACAGTATGCCGAAAGATATGCAGGGACACTATGGAGAATCATGCCCACATGGCCGAAAAGCATGAAAATCTAAATTTTACAATGCGCACCCTTGTCAATTTGATTGTAATAAGAATTTCGGTGATATGGGTATCGTTCGGAGTAGTGCGCTCTTACATTTTGCAGCGTTGTTGGTATCTTTCGGCGTAGTGTAGCTGGACAGTTTTTGGGGATGTGTACATCGTTCGGGGTACTGTCCGTCACTTAACAGTTTGGGTATCAAATTATAACTGCGTCAATCAAATCCCGATTATAATCAAAATGGTAAAGTTGTGCAAATTGTAAAATTTATTTTATCATGCTTTTCGAGGATGTGGGCATCGTTCGGCAGGTTTCCTTGCATATCTTTCGGCGTAGTGTCACTGGACAGTTTTCGGCAATGTGGTATCGTTCGGAGTAGTGTTCCTGCATATCTTTCGGCGATGTGAGTATCGTTTGGAGTAGTATCCCTGCACATTTTTCGGCGTTGTTGGTATCCTTCGTCGTAGTGTAGCTGGACAGATTTCGGCGATGTGGGTATCATTCGGAGTAGTGTCCCTGCACATTTATCGAGAATGTGGGAATCGTTCGACTTAGTGTCTGTCACTTAACAGTTTCAAATTATATCAGAGTCAATCAGATTGCGATTATAATCAAATTGGTAAAGTTATACAAATTGTAAAATTTATCCTTTCATGTTTTTCGAAAATGTGGGAATCGTTCGGCGTAGTCTCCCTGCATATCTTTCGGCGTAGTGTCCCCGCACATTTTTCGGCTATGTGGGAATTTTTTGGAGTATTGTCGCTGGGCAGTTTTCAGAAATGCGACTATCGTTCAGAATAGTGTTCCTGCATATCTTTCGGCGTTGTTGGTAATTTTTGGCGTTGTGTCGCCGGACAGTTTAGACGATATGGGTATCGTTCAGAGTAGTATCCCTGCACATTTTTCGGCGTTGTGGGTATCTTTCAGCCTAGTCTCGCTGGACAATTTTCGGTGAAGTGGGTATTGTTCGGAGTAGTATCCCTGCACATTATTTAACATTGTGGGTATCTTTCGGCATAGTGTGGCTGGGCAGATTTTGATGATGTGGGTATTGTTTGGAGTAGTATCTCTGCACATTATTTGACATTGTGGGTATCTTTCGGCGTAGTGTCGCTAGAACGTTTTGACAATATGGGTATCGTTCGAAGTAGTATCCTTGCACATTTTTCGGTGTTGTGGGTATCTTTCAGCGTAGTCTAGCTGGAAAGTTTTCGGTGAAGTAGGTATTCGAAGTAGTATCCCTGCACATTATTCAGCATTGTGGGTATCTTTCGGCGTTGTGTCGCTGGACAGTTTTGACGATACGGGTATCGTTCGCAGTAGTATTCTTGCATATTTTTCGGCGATGTGAGTATCTTTCGGCGTAGTGTCCTTGTCCATTTTTCGGCGTTGTGGGTATCTTTTGGCGTAGTGTAGCTGGACAGATTTCGGTTATATAGGTATCTTTCTGCGTAGTGTCCATTTTGCGGGGATGTGAACATCGTTCGGCTTAGTGTCTGTCACTTAACAGTTTGGCCATAAAATTATATCATAATCAATCAGATTCCGATTATAACCAAATTGGTAAAGTTATATAGTCTTTCATGCCTTTCGGCGTAGTGTCGCTGGACATTTTTCGGCAATGCGGCTATCGTTTGGAGTAGTGTTTCTGCATATCTTTCGGAGATGTAATTATATTTGGCTTTCGGCGTTGTGGACACTTGGCCAATCAACTGCTTGATATTATTTTTAAATGTCCAATTTAAACAAAATAAATATGGTTGACTTGGTATCTTGGAGACTCTAAGTAATAAATACTTACGAATATTACTATTAAGAATAATTGTGTAAACTTTTTATTTCTATACATTGATTTTCCAAATTAGTTAATAATTATTTATTTAAGCAACCAATTTCTTATGTAATGTCTTTGAACAATAAATTATGTAGCTTTGTATTAAATACAAATAATGTAATTAATTCCGTATGCGAAGGGTCTTGATAAATGTTCAGTGCTAGGTTTCTTCTAGAAAAGAAAATGATGAAGTGTGCCATTCCAAGATGGGATATAGCGGTTATCGACTAGTTTTTATCCGAAATCTTTAGTTTCAAAAATTATACGCTAGACATTTTTGATAATGAGACTATTTGAATTTTTTGCAACTACTGTAAATATAGATATAGATAGTTTGAATTTTATGAGGTCACTTGATAATATTTTATAATATGTAGAATGCAAAACTGTAAAGTGGAAGATATTGAAATCAATTTTGCAATTAATCGAAAATTATTTGCGTTTTATACCTGGGTCATTTGTTAAATTTTGGGCCGTGTTATTGTAACTATTTATATTAAACGTTATATCTAAGTAGCTCTATTGGTTGGTTAGCTGTCATCCTTGTTGTTAATACCCTCACTGCAGGTGCATCGACGTCGCCTCTTGAATAAGATTTTCGGCATTAACACCCCACGGTTACAAAAGCCGGATTAGGCAATCGCAATAAAACCGTTGGAGTTACTGGGGTTTGAACTTATAAAGGGTGTTTCAATAAGAGCTCAAGATTTGAATTGCTCGCCATGTTTGACAGTCATAATGTCACATGATTATGACATGACAGATCGAAAGTTGACAGATGGGAGTTAGTAAAGATGGAGCATTACACGGTAGAACAACGCGTCCTGATTGTCAAAAATTATTATCAAAATGGTGAAAGTTTAATTGCCACCATTATCGTGCTATGATAACACAGTTTCTTGTGCCTCATTTGGAAGCTATTGATCTTGACGACATGTGGTTTCAGCAGGACGGTGCCACATGTCATACCGCCCGTGAAACATTGACGATCTTGCACGAGTTTGCTCCTGGTCGTGTCATTTCCCGATTTGGTGACCAGAATTGGCCTCCACGCTCTTGCGATTTGACGCGTTTAGACTTCTGACTGTGGGGTTATCTGAAGTCACAGGTTTATGCCAATAAGCCTGCAACCATCAAAGCATTGAAAGCCCAAATTAGACTCTGTATCAATGAAATACCACCACATGTATTCAATAACGTTATTGAAAATTTCGTCAAAACGGTACGCATATGCCAGCAAAGCCGTGGCGGCCATTTACAAGATATTTTGTTTCATACATAATTCCCAAATGTATATTTTCTAAATCAATAAATATTTCAATACTTTGCTACAGAAAACCATGTTTTATTGAACACTGAAATCTTGCGCTCTTATTGAAACACCCATAATTTTCTAACCCAAAACCAATTTTAAAAATATATTTATCTACTCCAGTGAGATAAGTAACTCATTACGTCACTCATTTGACTCTATTTCAGTTAGGTAATGAAGCTCATTACACCACTCAGTTATGTAATGGTTTCATTACGCAACTGAGTGGTGTAATGACTCCATTAAATAACTGAAATAGTGTCAAATAAATGACATAATGACATTTTCCTACTAAAATATTTTTGAAAATGACATCTTCCATTTCTCTTAATGCACTTTTCTCAATTTTAGGCAGTCGTAGATAAAATTTTGTACAATACATGTGTGATAATGCATCATTAATATACTTGTGTGCTTACATAACTCGTGCTACGCACTCGTTTGTAACTTACACACACGTATATTAATGATGCTGTTATCCCACTTGTATAGTAAATAACTATTATATTTTCTATGAAATTAACGTTACCAATTTTTAGTTAAACTGTAAAATGTGTATTACTAACTAGAAGGGGTTATCGAATTCCAGAAACAAATTAAAATTACTCTCAATGGTCCATTGTTTATTTTGAAGAAAGCAAAGAAAATAAATCATGCGCAAATTTGAGACAAATAAAAACAAACGGAAACCACATTTTATGGCCGTGTTTAAAGAAAATGTGTGACCAGTATTTGAATTCTTATTCACATTTTAGAATTTACTAAAAATGTATAAAATGAAATTTAATTTTAAATTGCCAATTTACGACTTTGGTTTTATAAAAGCTCCTCGCTTAGCATCCAGAAATTTAAAATATCTGTATTCTATAAAATTAAATAATTTTAGCAAATCGTAACGTTCTTATTTTTTAAACTAAAGTTGTTAGAAACAAACCGATCGAGAGACGGGTCTTTATAAATTTACATTTTTTTCGGAAAAGCTTGGCACCGGAGAAGAAATTACTATTGATTTTGGTGCATGCCCTTAGTCAGAGCTGGGCAAATTACTTTTAAAAAGTAATTAATTACTAATTACCAATTACCGCACAATGCAGTAATTTAATTACCAGAGATTCAATTACTCACAGGAAATAGTAATTCAATTACCAATTACTTAGTAATTGTAATTGTACAACATCAATTACTTTTTCAATTACTTTCACATATAATCTCATAAGAGCATTAATTCTTTCCGGAAATTTTTTTGAGTGCGTTCCAACAACGTCCTATTAACCCGTAAGTGGGCGCGTGGGGGTTAGGCTGACCCCCACTGATGTAAATTTGCTGATAACTTGCAGGTTTTTTGCATTAAATCAAGGAACGTTTCAGTACCTTCCTAAAACACATTCAGCAATGCATTTCTTAGAAAATAAAACGAAAAAAATTGTAAACTGTTGGATATTATTACATCTGTTTTGCAGCTGGGCTGGTTTGACCCCCACGCGCCTACTAACGTTACAGTATTTACCAATACTGCTTTACATATATTTTTCTTAATATATGTACTTTTTTTTTAATGTAGCTGATTTCAGCCGAAGTGTAATGTTAATAACCAATTAATAAAAATAAAATGTTAGCTTTCGTAACAAAACCGTATTTTATTTTGATTTCAAAAACTCATTACATCCTCAAAGGTGAAAATCACAATAAAAACTTTTAAGCTAATATATTTCTTTCTTATCAATCTTTTTCGATTAGAATACATATAATCAGTCAGTATATACTTCCATATTACATAAAACGAAAGCTTAGAAGAAAAAAAAGTTCAAACTGATTTACTGACCCCATTTGAAGGGTGGGGGTCAGCATGACCCCCACGCGCCTACTTATGCAACGAAATGGCACGCGCCTACTTAAGGGTTAATTTGCCCGAGCGGGACGCGAGGGCAAATTAGGACGCTGTTGAATGCACGAAAAATAATTTACGGATATGAATTAATGCTCGAATGGAGATTCGGTAAGAAAATCGTATCGACACAAACCCTAAAAAGAAGTAATGTCTACCTACAAAAAATTTTCAAGAAATTTTGTTGTTGTCTTGGATACGGCTCGTGAACTAATTTTTCTTTTGGGCATTAATGAGTGTCGTACGATTTTCAATCAAAATTATTGTAATATACGTAGTTTTATTTAGTAGAACCTTTTTGCAAGTTGCAACTATCATTAGTGTTGTGTCGATTCGTAATCATAATCTAAAAATGCTTAATTTTTATGTTTTGTTAGATATAGTAACCTACATACTCTTTCACTTTTGAAGGTATTGAGATAATTAAATCTTGTAGCTACATGCACCGTTCACCAAAACCAAAAGTTTTTAGTTTGGTTTGAAGTAAGATGTAAGTAAATAAATAAATTCAAGGATAGCAATTATACAGGGTGTCCCAAAAAAAATGCGACACCGATTTGGTATAGATTCCTTAGGTTATAATAAACCGATTAAACCTAATATACCTTAGTACAAATCTCTTCAGTAAGAAGGTATAGGGACTTGAAAGTTCAAATGTATATATTTTTTATATTAGTTTCCACAGAGGTTATCACTGAAGTTGAGCTTTTTATCACGATTGCGGATTTAGTTGCCGAGGCCCGTAGGGCCAAAGCAAATAAACCACATGAGGGATAAAAAGGAACTTCCAGTGCCGAGGGGTACATTGTTTTTTAAATTCGAGAAATCGCGTAATTACAACATTTTAACCAACTTTGTAGGTTATGTTGACGTCGGTTGACGTTTACCTATCGTATGGATTACTTCACTGCCCATTTCTCGTATTTTATTTGACGATTTCGACGTTCTTCACTGCCGATTTCGACGTTCTTCACTGTTGATTTAAAAACAATATTTTTTTTTGAATATGGAGAAATGTCGAATTTTATTTTGGCTACATTTTGTAATTATATTAGAAAAAATAGCACGCTGAATATGTTATAAAAGTAATTTTTCCATGTTCGTAATAAATTAATCCACTCGTTTTGCATCGCTCGCTCGTAAATTAAACGTTGAAAAACTCTCACTTTTCTTAACTTGAAGAACGCCTAACATGAGGCTGCATGATGAAAATATGTAACTTACCTAAGTATACAGGGTGGAGCATTGGATTTTTTAATTGTTTGACAGCAAATTTCTATTTAGATTTTGTAGAACACTACGTGGTAATTCAATTGGCGCAACTTGAGTATTTTTTGTTGGCTCAGTTAGAATAGATATTTATGCATTAAGGGAGATATGAATATGTTTTTTCCCTGAGGTTGACATGTGTTACAGACTGAGGGCTCTGGCCCGAGGTCTGTAAGTCAACCGAAGGTAAAGAACATGAATATCTCCCGTGGTGCATACAATATTTTTTCTACTAGCATATTCGTAAAAATAGTATGACATTTCAAAATGTCATAATGACATTTAAAACTAGAATATGTAAGAAACATCAAGGATTGCCTCATTGTATGGTTGCTAAAACGTTAATTGTAGTTGCATTGTTACCATGAGTTTAAGGAAGAAATAATTTGACAAGTCCCTTGGGAGTTATGAGTAGCTTTTTATATTTTGTTTCTATGACGAAAATGTACAATATCATGTTGCTAACAGATAAAATATTCTTTTACTTCTATATACGAAAGTAACATTTTTTTGTCGCCTGTTAGGGGTTTCCCGAAAATATAGGTACGTTTGGTTCCCTGGTCGGTTTGCAATGGCAGTGGGAGGGAATATAATACATTGACTACCGTTGCCATTACAGACGGGAGGCAATGTGATTAATCAACTAACCTTCTGGTTTTCATATTTAAATATTTTTGAATGCAGCTGAATACAAGAGATTGCCACATCAAAAAATGTAAAAGTGTTTAATGTATAACTCTGGACTAAAACGTAATTTCCGCCCTTGCATGATTACAATTGATTAGGTACTGTTCTCGCTAACGCTGAAGAATTAAATTACATCCGCGGGTGAGAATGATACATTTTACTCCCTAGTAATACAAATAGCTATAAAAAATGTATTGGGTAACTTGAAATTTTAAAACAAAATATCAATTTGGTGTAATCAGGGACTGTTGAAAGTTGACAGGTGACTGATAAACCTAGTTGAAAACCGCTGATTGAAATAAGAATTTGTACAGCAGATACAAAAATAGCTACAAACTATGTAAACTAAGAATGTTTTATCTAACGAGATCGTAACAACAATAAAAGATGTTACCATTCCAACTACTAAAACTTTTTGAAAACAAAAGACAGGTAAATTGACATAATTGAGGATACTTATTCTTTCACTAGTCCAAACACTAACATGTGCCTATATTTTACAGATTGTTATAGTAAATGTCCCTTTGTCCTATATTTTAAACCAATGTTTCTGATGAAGCTAGCAA
Organism: Agriotes lineatus; assembly: GCA_940337035.1. Lineage (NCBI taxonomy): Eukaryota > Metazoa > Arthropoda > Insecta > Coleoptera > Elateridae > Agriotes > Agriotes lineatus. The sequence continues at coordinate 147,805 of CALNHX010001550.1, forward strand.
TGAATTAGCGAAACGTAAAATATATTTTTAAATAAAGATAATTTTAATTATGTGTAATGACAAAAACAACAAAATTTTTTACTTACGTTGTTAAAAAAATTTAAATTAGCTGATTTTATCTCTAAATCTGTTAAATAAGTAGATGTTTTTTGTGAGGAAAGTAGAACCCTTTTGGATAGTCTTATTTCCGATCCAGCAAACGTCTGTTTATAATTTCACTTAAAAAAATAACCAAACACGAAAAAATTTTCAAACGAGCCGATACTTCACACCATAAAAAGGTAAATTAAGCGTCCAAAATCCAAACCTAATCGGCGGTCAACAGGACTTTATTTGTCGACTTTGCTAAGTATTGCAAAGACTGCGGTTTAAATTCGCAGTGATTAATAATGGCCAATACGTGACATAAACATCATTCCTTCTGAAGCGATGATAAGGGAATTTTCAGGCGCAAATCTGACGCATAGTCAGCGATCAGATTACCAAGTTAAAAACAAACAATAAACCACTATTAAAGTTCGATACCTTCAACAGAATTTTGCTTAATATGTAACTTCTTTTATTTTTTTGCGTTCTGGAGATTTGGCACCCAATCGAGGTCAGTAATTCAGTAATTGAAATACCACAAAGTAATTCAATTACCTCGAGTAATTTCAATTACCACAGGTAATTCAAATACTTGTAAAGTAATTTAAATACTTTAGAGTAATTTAATTACACAAAAGTAATTGAGTAATTGAATGTAGTAATTAATTACTTTCAAAAAGTAATTTTCAAGTACTTTTTAACAAAAATGGCAATTCCCAATTACAATTCCCGCATTTTGAAAAGTAATTCAATTTTAAGGCAAATACACAAAAAGGAATTTAATTAGTAATTTAATTAAAAAGTAATTAATTACTGCCCAACTCTGCCCTCAGTCAAGCTGTTCAGTCTACAAATAGAAATAGCAGTTCAAATTTTGGACTTTGAATGTGCAGTTTTGAGTCCTAAGACCATTTTAATGCATTTATACATCTGCAATTGCAACTGTTTTTTTACCGTGTAGTTTCCAATTGTTTTTATGGTTTTTAGTGGTTTTAATCAATATTAAGTTTAGTGAAATATGTTACCCCGTGGCTGTAAATACGATATCTTTAGAACAATATAACCTATCAGAATGGTTTTTTGCGCTGTTTACGTGAAATATTATTGCAAAAAACTGTAAAAATTTGTATGTATTTGAATTTGAATGCCCCATAACTTTTTAAATTTTGATTTTCGGACATGGGTTAATAAAACTGTTTGTATTGTTTTAATACGCAGTATCTCCTGTTGTAATATGGCATCCTATTTCTGGGCACCCTGTATTTACGTTTCTTTGGTATCTTCAAAACCAAAATCTTCGCGCTATGTATTCTCCCTGTACAGACCACACTTTAGAGCTACGGAACAGAACGTGAAAACAAATATAACATCAGTAATATTACACACTAACATAGTGTAGAATTTCAAAAATTTATTTTAACTGTATTGTAAGCACCGAACTAAGTGTCATCGCAGCGTTAAAATTTTGTTCTGTTTGAAGATGAGGCAGGTAATAATGTGGAATTTGAAACCGCTCTAAAAATCTGTGTAAACATTAAAGCAAGTTTTAGCAGATTTCTAGCTGGAAAGAAATAATAAATGTTTTTTTCATAATTTTTATGTTGCTTTCAATCTCCGAAGCTAATTACTTTACGTTATGTGTAGCGTGGCACTGAAAAGTCAAGAAAAATAATAATCGTAACTGTAAATTCTATAGTTAACTCTGGCAGCTCTGCTAGGTGAGTTATTGTCAGAAACATTCTTAGGCAGTGTTTATTATTTAGGTTGTAATTATGTTAATTGTACGGCGCGACCTTCCTGCCGTTTAACTTTAATATCTACATAGCACTACTTACCTCATAAAATCCTTAATTATGATATGTTATGTAGTAGGTAGAAAGTGTTAGTGCCATTTAAATTACTGCAAGTCTCATAATCTTTCAAATTCCTATTAACTGCATCATGTACTTTGTCAAAAATGTCTGTATAGCTTTATTGATATACCAATACCGAATAGGACATTAAAATAATGGCTATAAGATTTAATATTTTTGATTACAGCCTTAATGAACCACTTTAACAACAAAATAACTAGTTACTAAGTATACGAGGTAGAGTCAAATGAAAACGTTAAAAGTGCCCTATAAAATGTGCCGAACAGAACTTGGTCTTACAAGTTGGCAGAAATATTATTTTTGAGATGCAGAAGGCCTTGTTAATGACATCATCGAAACAATTGAAAATGTTGACACAGCGACAGTTTAAAGATGGCAACTCCGCTAGAGCACTGCACCAGGGAGAAAAAACATTCTTTTTTTTTTTTTTTTTTTTAATTTAGTAATTAGCCAGTTCAGCAAACAAATTGCTATTCATAGCTTTGTTGATTAATACATAATTAACAAATTACACTAACAGACATAAGAACAGAGAAAATACAACTGATCTCTAAGAGGCACGAATTGATCTAGTTAATAATTAGGCACTACACATTATCTTCTACTGCTGAGTCATCGGATGTTAAGTATATGTCCTGCGGAAGTTTCCTTTTCAATCTAGTGTGAATACTTTGTCTTCCTATTGAATAGTGTACGGCGTTTTGACATTGATTGATATTTATCAAGAACTTTTTCGTCACTTTTTTGATGTGCTGCTGTATGGTAGGAACGGCGAGTTCGAAGTGGAGTTGTTCGTTTCTTACAAACCAAGGGGCGTTTACTACTATCCTTAGAATTTTATTTTGAAGGGTTTGAACTTTCTTTAAATTGGTACGTGATGTGTTGCCCCAAACGCTACACGCATAAGTAATTACTGGTCGTAGCAGCGATTTGTATAATAACAGAGAGCATTCGATTCGAAGTGGCGATTTTCTGTTCAGTAGTGGGTACATCTGGACAAGTCTGGCATGGCACTGATTTAGTTTTTTGTTGATGTGATATCCCCAGCTAAGTCGGGTGTCCAGAAAAACTCCCAAGTATAAGCCGTTCACGGCCTTTTTGGAACAGAGTTGGCTATGATTTTTTCTTTTCATGTTGGACTAACTGATTCGATGATGTAGCGGATGCAACTTTTTTTTTCTGACAGTGTCAGTTCGACATTTTCTTACCACCACATTGCCAGATTTATTATTTTAATATTCGTAAGAAAATAAATGATTTATCAAATGTGTAAAAATAATTTGAATTTCCGTCAAAGGAAAAGTCAAAATGCCCAAAATAATTTTGTTACAACAAAAAATTTCCATTAAACGATGCTACTTCCAATTTAGAAAGGACAGACCAATTTTAAAAGAACGCGAGTCGATGTGGAGACTAGAGAATATCCGACAACAATGTACCTATTCAGAAAATATAACCTTAAACTGAAAACAACCTAACCTAACACAAAAAGTGTCAATTTCCATGAGGGAATTTAGTTGCAACAGAAGTTCTGCCAACAAAATTACTAGATGGTCATAGCCTCACCTGACCCAAAAAGATCGTGAACGGCTTATACTTAACTGCTCCATCACGAGGGCTCCATTCAATTCTGCTGTTGTGAATTGTTATATTTGGGAATATCCGAATGCGTTTAAGGGTAAATATTTTCGCAATGCACTTCGTTGGATTAATTGTTAGGCACCATTTTGAAAACCACTCACTGATTTCGTCAACTGCTGTTTGGGCCTGACGGATGGCAGCTTCTTGATTACAGTCTTGGGAAATTATTGACGTGTCATCGGCAAACATCGCCATTGATGAATTTTCTGGTGTTGGGATGTCATGGACGAACAGATTGAATAAAATGGGTCCCAGTATACTCCCTTGAGGGACTCCTGTGGTGATATTTTTTAAGGCTGAAGTTGTACCGTTTATTCTTACTGTAAAGGTTCTGTTAGTTAAAAATGATATCAGAACTCTAATTAAGTAGTTTGGGAGTTGAAGTTGAATTAGTTTATATGCTAGACCTTTAATCCACACCTTGTCGAAAGCCTGCTGTATATCCATAAACACAATAACGGTATATTTTTTATTTTCGAAGCCTTCTTCAATTAGTTCAGTTAATCGCAGAAGCTGGTGGGTTGTTGCATGATTCCGTCTGAAGCCAAACTGAAAGTTGGGCAAAATGCTCAGTTCAGTAGCTTTTTCGTTTAGACGAGCGTAAATTACCTTTTCTAGCAGCTTAGAGAGTGTTGGCAATAGGCTTATGGGACGATAACTCTCGGGTTTAGTTTTGTCCTTCCCAGGCTTGTGAAACATCATGATCTGAGATATTTTCCATGTATTCGGAAAATACGATAAGCGCAGGCACGCATTAAATATGGATGCAAGAAAAGCTAAGGATTTTGTAGTTAGCTTCTTTAGAACGATGTTTGGGATCAGGTCGTGACCGGGCGATTTTTTGAGCGGGAGATTATTTATGAATGTTTTAATTTCCCCTGGGGAAGTTGGTTGCAAATCGAAGGAATTGTGCGGTGTATGGGTGGTTACATAATCTTCTATGAACTCCATATTGCGCTGTTCTTGTGTTGGTGTAAATACACATTCGAGATGGTCTGCAAGAAGGTTGCATTTTTCTATATCAGAACTGTATATGTTGCCATTTGCTGATAGCGAAGGCATTACTGGGTGTTGTTTCAGAATTTTTCGTGTTGCGAGCCATAGCGTGGGGTCACGTGGCTCTAGTTGTTCTACGTATCGGCAATACGTTTGACAGCGGTACTTTTCTAATTCCCATCTCACTTTATGCGTTAATCGGTTGAGCAGGATCTTGGTTTGTGGGGATCGTGTTCTTTGTCATTCTCTACGGGTCTTGTTCTTTTCTTGAATGAGTTGTAGTATATATTTAGGCGGTTGTGCAGTATTATCAAGTCTCTTAGTTCTAGCAGGTAATGTCGAAAGTTGGGTGCTGTGCTTAATTGCATAAGTATATTCGCGTATTGCATCATCAACTGCTTCTGTTGTCTCTAATTTCGGTGGACATTTAATATTGTTGTCTAGTACTTCTTGGAATTCATCCCAGTCTACTTTCCCATTTATCAGACGTGGTATTTTTTGTGCGTATTGCGGCTCACTAAAGAAGGATATTAAGATAGGTAAGTGATCGGAATCAAGTTCCGTTAAAACTGTTTGATGGATAGGTTTATCAAAGTATTTATGTAATGAAATATCTAATATATCAGGCAAATGGTCTTGGCGATAAGGGAAGTACGTGTACTCGGATGGCGGTGATATTTGAACTGCATGGGTTGCTGTTATTTGACTTAATTTCACTCCATCTGGATTGCTTGCCCTGCATCCCCATATGGTGTTCTTGCAGTTAAGGTCTCCCAAGAGTATGGTTGCTTCATTAACACTGAATATTTCCGAGATATCTTCTTCCATGATTCTTCTGTTAGGCTGTTTGTAAGCACATATCAGTTTTATGTATTGATTATCGTCCAATTGCACCTTAATCGATGTGGCTTCCAGGCTCTTGAGATTCATATCTGGTAGGGGATACTGTACAATTTGGCGTTTTACGAATATCGCTACACCTCCGGAGGCAATAGTGCCCGTTCGATCTTTTCGGTAAATATTATAACCGGGAATTTTAAAACTATTGTTATCAATAAAGTGCGTCTCTGTAACACACGCTATGTCGATCTTGTGCCGTTCTAGGAAACTAATGAAAGTAGCTCTTTGAGTTTTCAGTCCATTACAATTCCAATTCAGGAGTGTTAAGTTTCTAAGGATTCTTGAGTAACTATGGTCCATTGAAGAGGTTGGGTAGGATATTTTGTATTACAAAGGATTTGATTTGTTCTAAGTGAGGAGTTATTAATTTGAGGATAAATTTAAGGATGGTATCTATCAGTGATGATTCAGAAGTGGGTGTTGTCGCGTTGGTTACAGCATTAGCGTATGTCAGGTTCGGGTTAACTGTTTGATAGTTATTAGTGGGTTCGTGTCGCCTTGGTTCATTCTGTTATTCGTTTCTTGCTAAGGGATGAAACCCATCGATATCAATCGTAGAATGAAGGAAATGCATGTTTGTTATTCCAAAAAGTGTATGACGGGAGCAACCAGTTCAAAAACTGGTTGATTTCCGTAGCTTGGTGAAAGAAAATCGTCGGTTTATCCTTGATGAAATCGCTGAAGTTTTGAATATGAACCAAGTTCTGTACATCACATTATGTATGACATCCTCCAGTTCCATAACGTATCCTCAAGAGGGGTGCCAAAGCAATTGACTCCAGAATTGAAACAACGACGTGTTGATGCTTGTGAAGAACTTTTGCGACAATATGAAGCAGAAGGAGATGCTTTTATGGCAAGGATTGTAACTGGGGATAAGGGGCACTATCATCAACCCGAAACCAAGAGAGCAAGCAAACAATGGCGTCACATCCCTTCGCCAAAACCCAAAAAAAAAACACACAGATCTCGGCAGGAAAGGTTATGCTGACACCTTTTTTGGAATACAAGAGGGGTAGTTTTGGAGGAATACATGCCTAATTGGGTTACTATTACTAGAGTCACACGGCCAGAACTCCCAAAAAACCGTGTCAAGTCTGCCATCAGAACCAAAAGGCGCGAATTGCTAAATTCTGACATTCTTTTGCAGCATGACAACGCGAGGCCTCATACTACACTTGCAACGGTGGCAACCATCCATGATTTGAAGTTTGAGTATCCACCACATCCTCCTTATTCGTCTGAACTCGCCCCAAATGAAATCTTCTTTAGGTAACTATTAATTTTGCATATAATGTCTTAATAGTCTCATGAATGTATGGTATATTTGTAACCTAGACATACTCGTATATTTTTTAAATAAATTGACTAAAAAATACAAGTATGCCTTTGTAATTTTGCTATGCTTTCATTTCAACTTATGTCCATCAGGCTTAGCACTGTGTATCTATAAATATTTGATTTTCCTTTATTTATATCTTGCAAGGGTATTTGAATATGAGTATAGTTATTAAAAAATTACCTTCCTCGTATCAAAAGCTATATCTTTTTGTTAATTGTCAAATTGACTTAACTTTTCAATGAGAAATAACTATGGTGATGTCCTATCTAAATTGCTTTTTTTGATCTATGCTAGCTCCTATACTAAAATGAGAAATATAAAACTAGTATCCAGGTGGGATTATGTATTCAAATATGACTTAATGAATTAATTTGTAATCAAATAATTGATAGATTGAGTGACAATTATGAATCTGATAGTGGCGTTAACCTCACTTACTAGCCCACTTAGGCAGCATTTTATATAAATATCTCAACTTCTCGTGCAATTATTTCTTGTTTATTCGTAGATATGACGGAAAATCCAAAATATATGGTTTTGTGGCAGAAGTTGAGATGCTTTTGTGGCAGACGTTCTTGTTTTATAGTTTGTAGAGCTGATTGTTCAAAAACTTGCTGCTTCGTCAAGCTACCTAACGATATTACGAGAACGAACAGAAAATAATGTGGCTGGATCGTCACTTTCTGATAAAATTAAGTGAAATTTTATATAAATCGAGTCCCATTCTGGATTAAGGTTCGTAGTGTTATTTTATGTATTATTGTTACTTATGGTACAAGTGTGTTATATTACAAATAAGTCACACTAGAAAAAATTGAGCTCTCGATGCCGTCCGGTCGACTGGTGTTATTTTCTCGTGTAAACAAATAAACAAATTATCTGTAATAGAATCCGCGTGCCCTACAAGATTTTATATCTTAATAAATATCAAAATAACATAAATTTTGTATTGATTGATGTGAACTTCAAGGTCAAAGTGACGCGGGAGTGCGTTATCTATATATATAAAACTGAAAGTCTTGACTCACTCATTCATTCATTCACTCACTCACTCAGTTACTAAAAAATGTTATTAAAATAACACGCTCGTGCTTGCGACTTTGCATACGAATGGAATAGTACGATGCCGCTTCACTCTACGTGCCAAAGTTATAAGCAGCAAAATCGGTAACTCGAGACGTGCGTTATAACAGCTGCGGTCAGACTGCTTGTCAAACGTGAAGCGGTCCCGATTCAATGATAAACAGACTATCTTTGAAGCTACGTCTTTCACCGATCCGCTGCCCGCTGCAGCTCATAAAGTATTTAAAGGCTGTACCGCTTCAATTTGGCCCAAATGTGTCGTGAAAGCAAGCAAGCGATTATCGTTTACGTTCATGAAATAGAAATGACTCGCACTTTGTTATAACTTCAAACAGGCGATGAATGATGAAAAATAAATAGAAAAAATATTTCCTTTCAAAATAAAAAAATTTAATTGACTGGTTTGTTATGGTAGGCCCATGAATCCTTGACTTCTTATAGCGAACTGTCACTGATTTAGACATTAATTTTTTGAATATATTATAAATTATAATGTAGGTGGAAAAAAAGGTATTGATTTTGATGATCTATTTTGCACACATGTTATAACAAAAAAATAAAAGTTTAAGTCAAAAATGACACGATGAATATTTTTGGATCTCTAAGAGTTGCCAAACAATAAATCTCTGTGGATCCATATTCACTCTACGTGTTAAAAAGACTCAATATGAATAGATATAAGCCAGTTTAAATTATTTGGGACCAACTGCAAAACCAAAGATCAGTCACCATACCGTCTATGGAAGTCAAATAGATGGAAACCAGCACAGTCTTATATGCTGTTCAGTCCTGAACATTTTTTGGATCCCTTTTTTCATATTTTCCTCGCTATCACTACCTAGAGACCCTGTATATAGTATACAGGGACTATTAATGCTACGAGAGAGGTAATTGCCCTTCTTGGTAAATTTTTCGCCTGGCGGGTTTGCAACCCGTGGTACACAATGAATCGAGTTCGGTTAAGTTGAAAAGATGAAGCAATCTTCTTTTCCAGCTTTCGGTAGATTAGCGAACCCAGGGGGTTCCGAGATGTGTTGTGTATGAATTACACAATTACAATTAGAGAAATCGCCACTCAACCCGTAGAATGAAATCCTTATGCAGATTTGAGGCGATATCCAGAGGAAAGTTTCGGCTAATTGTATCGTAGTTGTGGGCGGATTTAGATTGATCTGTATCTGTATCTGGGTTTGAGATGAAAAACCACGTATTACGTGGGCTAATATATACTACCTTCTTCGAGTCTAGAGAGTCTAGAGGGCAAATTTCTGGTAATAATTATTTTTTTGTAGAACTGTCGTCTAATTTTGTTTTTTGTAAGCCCTTTTATGGCAGAACCTTGAGACCGCTAATTAGGAGAGCCTAATCTTGGTCCTCAGGTTTGAACTCTGCAGTAGTTAATTGATGTGAGAGGTCATAGAAACATTCTGGCTATTTACAGGTGAAGCCGACTCTTATTCCTGTGCCGAGAACTAGTTTTGGTAGGAGCGAATTTGGGATGTAATCCTTTAGAGCATCTTCGAAGAAAGCGGTGATCGAATGCGACCTGGTTGTAGGTGGTTCGTTGTTCTGATATCTGCGGTAGTGAAGGACAGATATTTCGGGCAGTACCCGAGTTTAGTCTTATATGTTTGATGAGGAGTAACATTTTATGAATTCGATTTAGACGTAGTACATATTTGCCTTCGGAAGCTATAAGTTCGGTTAATGTTACTACCTAGAAATTAGTCCAGCTTATTTCCTTTCGGTATTTGCATTAAAGATTCAGCTTTTACCTTGTCAGATAGTTGTCAGTCCAGTTCAATGTCGTCATATGTAATAATTTATATACTGAGAAACATGTTTAAAGCTAGTTTATGTAACTAACATTGAGTCGCGGATTGGCTAACCTGATTTTTACTCTAAACCCAAACAGTTTAAGAATTTGAGTTAATATTGAATTGCTGCCACATATGCTGGTGTAATTTTGATTTAGTGTGTGGAGGTACATAGATAAGTTAGTGAATGTATTACAATTAATTTGGAGAATTGGAAAGTTTAATCAATCAGTAAGATTATTTATTATACAAGACGATAAAGTTAAATTTTATCCACGAGTGAATCGTTTAACGTCGAGACGAAGTCGAGACGTTAATGATTCAAGAGTGGATAGAAATAACTTTATCGTCGTGTATAATACAATATTTTTTTCTATAGCAAGAACTTTAACAATTTCAAAAGCAAATAATGACAGTAAATCACATTTCAAAATGTCAGTAGCTAGATTGGGTTGCTACGATAATACGAAGCTGTCATATTTAATTTTAAACAAAAGTTTGAAAATTAAATTACTTTATCTATCCTTGATGTTAAAGTGCTACTTTATCTACCCTTGCTGTTAAAGTAAAACTTGACCTTTTGTTTTGAGTTGATAAAAGCACACTTTAACATGTGCTATAGAAAAAATTACTATTTTTTCATACTGATGTCAAAAATGACATTTTTCGGATTATTTACGGTACAAAAAATGGAACATTAAAGTCTTAGTACTTTAAAGTAAAATATTAATGTTCAAGTATTTTAAAGCTTATTTGTGGTACAAAATATAGAACATCAAAGTCAAAGTACTTTAAAGTAAACTATTAAAGTTCAAGTACTTTAAAATTATACGTCAGTTGTTAACATGAAATTTAAAATGATTTACAACTTTTTATTTAAAATTGATTAAACTTGCAGTATGAAATAAACCATTGTAATTCCGTCCTCGGCTAACGCCTCGGCAGTAAACAACTTTCTCATTCTTTAAAATGTCACTTTTCGTTCTAGATAAATAAACTACTATTATTCTATTTTTTTTATAAAATAAATGCATTATTGCATTATACGTTAATCTCTTTAGGATCTCTCTTAGCAGCAAATACAGTAGTCACTTCTACCAATTATGAAGCTCCCAATAAAGCATTTGGATAATTTCTTAAGTAATGCATTTGAGGCTCTCAAATAGAGATATGTTTACTTTTGAAGTAGGTCTGTGATTTTATGTATATGTGTGTTTAAAACTTTAGTCCTTATACATTGAAATGTTTTTTGGTTGCTTGTGGAATATCAGTAATTACATAAATCGTTCTAGACATCTATTATTGATCAGTGTATGGCTTGTTATTATGTGATTTTTGTTATTCTTTGCGTTTTACTTTATTTTTGGCTTTGAGTCACTTATTGGTTTGTCGTTTTAAGAATTCAGGGGTAAACGTGCCAAATAAAACCACTTGGCACTCTTTAATTTAGTCGATCGCCTTTTAAAGTAAGTCGAACCCGACCCATTCTCTCGGCATCAGCCGGTGGCATGTTTTCGTTCGAGAACGGTCAAAAAATTCCGTAGCAGCTATATCGTCGGCAAGTGGTACCGACTTGACGTATAAGGGATTTATTCGCCAGTTGCGGGTCTTAGACCTTTCTGGATCTCCTTCTGTACTGCTTGATCACTTGGTTCATCAAGACAATGAACTGTCACCCTGCTTCACCCCCTTATCCCATGTCGAACTCTCGTGAGCATTGGCCAGCAATTCTGATATTGTCATAGATGCTCTTGCTGTGAATTTTTAGGCTATGTGAGCATCCATCTACGTCCAAAGCTCTTCACAGTATACGGTGGATAGGTCTTCTCGTGCCCGCTACACTTGTCAATAGCATTCTAGAAGGTGAGAATGTAGTACTGGGTGTGACAATTTGGATAAACACACAATGCTTATTCTCCAAGTTCTCCTCTGCTTCGAGGAGCAAGCTTTTCTCTAAAATCCTGGAATATATCTTGGATATCACACTGAACTACTAAAGGGATAGATGGCTCTGTAGTTGCTACATCCCATAGCGCTTTCCTGTAGTGAATAGGCATAATGAGGTTATTCTTCCACTCCATCGGGATGTTACTAGCGTTTCCAATCTGGCTGCACAACTCCAGCACCCATTCAACTGCAGCGGCTGAATATTTCCTTTAACTTTTAACTAAGAGGTGTTATTTACAGCATCACCCTATGGTTCTCCTCAGTGCTTTATAACTTTAAAATATGAATTCATAAACCATGCCCCTTCTAAAATATTAGGTGCATTTCACTGTATTCCTACAATTTATTAGACTTGCACAAAATAATCAAATACAATATTAAAACGCGTTCTTTATTGTGTATAACATTTTGACTGATACAAGAATTTAATTACAAGTACTGCGCAACCAGGGTTTTATACGATTTCGTTTTGGGCATCCTAAGCATGAAAAGGCGAGATCCGTCACATAGCCATACAGATCCATTCTCTGCGTGCCGAATGAGATGGACGACGGCATGACCACATGGATCCGGCTTCTGTTTTTTGGCCTTTTTTATGGCTGCTTCCAGCTCTTTTCCTAGTTTGTCAGTCATGCCTTTCCCAGCGAGATTTTTAAGAAAACTCGTGTTGGTAAAGCCCGGACACAAACAGGCAACACGCACTCCAGATTTTTCGCTATGTATCTTATTTCCGAAACTCCTGGTGAGACCTACAATTGCATGCTGGGAGGCGCAGAGAGTGGGAGCAGCTGGAAGGGGTTCCAGTCCGCTTATGCCCCCTATGTTGATCACAACACCTCCCTTGCCGTGGCCTTCCTTACCCAAAAAGCGATAGGCAAGGAGAGTTCCTCGAATGGTCCCGATCTTAAATTGAAATTGTTCATTTTACACAGGACACAATCTACCAGCAGAGTACATACAACATTGGTGACGATTTCCCGTTCCCATTGTCCTCCGTCACAAACGCCAGCGGCGTTGACCACAATATCAAGTCTTTTAAATGCTTCATGAGCTGCTTGAAATGAGTCTGAAAATTGAGGGAAGCTACTGAAAAGCCGCCACACCCTACCGAATATGGTTACCCTCAAACTGTGACATGCAGTTAACATTACTGTGAATATAAACAGCTTTGCCCATTCCGTGGTGGTTATTCAGTAGTGACGCGGCATCTTTTCCTTGACACACGTCGTCTCCTGTAACTGCCACACTTCTTGCCCCAGCACATAACAGTTGATTAGCTATAGCCAAACCTATTCCAGAAGTGCCGCCAGTTACAAGAGCTGCTTTACATGAGACATCCATTTTGTACTTTTTGTTTCCACGACTGTAATTAACCACAATGACTTGAAATATGTTGCAGTGTTTAGAAATCAGCAGTAATATATAAATGAAACTACTTGACTAACTTGAAGGGACCTCTAAAACTTCTTCTGTGGAGTTATGTTATTTGGGTATTTTAACATAGAAAACATCATAAATAACTAAAAAGAAACAAAACTATGTGTACGGGCTTACCATATATTTTGAAGGTCAGTGTTAGTGTTGCTTTCTTGCGTAGAACTTTTGTGAATGTTTCTTCTGGTTCCATTTTTTATGCTAAATATATGAAAATAGTAGGTCAATATGAATGATTGATGACAGATGGTCGAACATTCCAAATCAGAGACTTACATATTTGTGAGAACTTTCAAAATCCTGCGGTTTCTAATTATATTATTGATTTCTAAAACGGGGTACATGTTAAATTTTGACTTAAACCACCTAAAATTAAAAATCGTTTAATCACACTTCAATTTTGACAAGCTCCATATTTTATAAATTTTGACGTCATTAATGATCGGAAACAAGTGAACTTTCGATCAAAGTGTACATGAGACAAAGCGGGAATTGTTCTCAGAAATGTAGTGTGCGATGTTTTAAAATTATTAGTTAATCAGCTCAGTGTTTTAAAATAGTGCTATACATATACATAAAATGGATTTATATATATATTAACGCTACAAGTTTGATTATAAGCATCTTAACGATACGAGTTTGATTGCCAAAACGAGCCGGTGAGCCGAGTCTCGTTAAGTACCATAACCAAACTTGTATTGTTCAATATTTCATTTTATCCAATTATGTTACTACTAATAGTCCAGTGAGACAAATGTCTCATTTAATAAAACAAAAAAGACCGTTTTGCAAATAGAACGCGTATTCACCACACGTACGTATATGACGTCATTGTTGGTAGAAAACTACCAGTCGCATTCGCCTTGATAAAATTTGCCTAGAATCTAACCTAAAAAGTTAGGATTAGGATAATTATTAAGATAATAATTAGTGTTAGAGACTGAAATTCAGTTCCTGACCTAACATGACCATTCCAAACATATAACTTTTATAACTTTTTTCTCTGTCTCTTACGGTTTGGCTGCTGAAACAGCGTCCCAGACAGACAAAACAGCGTCCCGGACAGACACGTCTATTAGATAAAGGATGATTATTCAACACTATAATGAACCAACCAATGAATATCGTTCAATTTGTGAGAAACGGCCAATAAAACTTGACTGTTTTTGAAAACATCTAATATCGTAGTTATTTTACGCGAGCCTGTCAAGGTAAAGTTTGCAAATCGGCGTCGTTCTAAAAACTCATAATAATCGTGTGGGCAGCTCCAGTATTGAATTAATAGGAAAAAACGTTAAAAATGTGTGCTGTTGAACATGGTAAAAGTCAAAATTTTAAGAGAATTTTCTTCGTTAACATGCAAATTATAAACTACTCACATTTTTAACGCTGTTTTGGTTTTGAGAAATTTAAACGCAATAATTTGCACGTGAATGAAAAAAAAATCTCAAAAAAAATCACCTCTTGTGGTATTATCCTTGATAATAACTCCTTAGCAACGAGTTCCGATAAAATTCATTTAACAGCACTAGTGTTGTTAAGAAAAATAACATACCAATACTTTATTACCATTTAATCACATGTTGGCAGTACTGACGTGTATTGTTGGTGGCACTGTCAGTCTATGTCAAATTCGATGTTAGTAGGTTAGGTTTTGTTTGTTATTTGACACAGACTGTCACAAAACTTAACCTGCTAATCTCGAATTTAACAAAAACTGACAGTGGTACCAGCAATACAGTATTAAGTGACTTGTGATTTTTATCTTACTAGTGATACAACCACAGCCATAGCAGATATATGTCTCGCTGTTGTGTCATTAATAAAAAATTTTTTTTTTAAATATTAGTATTTTAGGATAAAATAAACCGTGTTACGATATAGGCAACGTTATCTATTTTCGACATTACTCGAGAATTTTAAAGAACTCGCTCCTAACGTCGCTCGTTCATTCAAACTATTCTCTCGTAATGTAAAAAGCTTGATAACGTTACTTGCATCGTAAATTACTATTATCGTTATCAATAAATTCTGGTTTAACGTATTTTTTTATTTCAGTGCGGCAATGAAGCTTTTAACGATACTAAATAGTTATTTTCATGACAAGCGTCGAAAGTAGCAAATATCGTGCGAGTGTTGATTAGACAAACGAGGGCGTAGCGAAGCGAAGCCCGAGTGGATCTAAAACATGAGCACAGATATTTGCACTTTCGGGCGAGTTATGAACACTATTTTTTAGACGACCACTCAAAGTAAATTCTATTTTTAAGAATTGTTTTTATTTCGTTTGCAAAATTGATCGTTATATTATTATTGGTACAATTATAAAAAATTAGAGCTTGTTGGAAGCAGAACAACGAATAAAGCAAAAGCGTCTGTATTATTTGAATCACGGTCAGCTTAATTGTGTGACAGTGTGACAAACGTCAAAGTGACGTTTGTCACACAATTAAGCAGGCCGTGATGTGAATAACTTTGTGCCGTTACGATATGACTAGCACGATATAATATCGTGCTAGTGTATGAAATTGTCAACTTTCTGTAGTAGGCTGCTGTCGCGATAATGTTACTTTCATACGTGGTCGTCTAAAAATTAGTTTGCTTAATAGTCTATAACAACACCGATCAAGATACTACGTTTTTATTATACTACCTATACAAAAATAACGAAAAAAACTCAAGATCTAATAAAACAAAGGAGTAAAATCAATAGGAATTTACCAGAATTCTCAGAACTTAATAAGTCAATTAAAACGAATATACGAAGAGACATACGAAGACACAACACAGAACAAATCAAACAATTAATAGAAAATATAAATAACAAAAATATGAAGATGCTAAAGTCGACGAAAAGAAAAGATCGAACGAGAATACACCAGCTTAAAAACGCAATGACGTCGAAACAGATAAAATCAAAATAACACAAATTGTTGAAGATTTCTACCAAAAATTGTACTACAATCGAAACACAGAACCCCAGAATTAGAGCTTGTCAACGTCATTAACATCAGTTCAGAAGAATTCCCGGATATCACACCAGATAAGATAAAATACGTTTTTCCCACATGAAAAACAGTCGTGCGGCCGGAGAAAATGGAATTACGGTCGAAATGATAAAAATTGGTGGAATTGGCAGTTACAATCGACTCGATCGAAGTACTCCGTTTTTTTCAGAAGGTAGAATTTCCAATACCTGGAAAAATACATACGTAGTGCTATTACACAAAAAGGGCGATAAACTTAAAATAGACAACTACAAACTACTTATTACCTCATCCATATAAACTGCTAACCGCAATCATAACCAAACTCGATAATTATCAATATCCAGAACAGGCAAGTTTTTGCCCGGGATACAACACAATAGAAGGTATACAAACATTAAAAAAACTCATAGAAAAATGTATGGAATACAACGTCCCTACTCTATCTTGCCTTCGTCTACTAGAGCAAGGCGTTCTACTCGGTGAAACTGTGCGCCATTTTCAATGTGATGGATAATGCAAGAGTTGACTCACGATAAAAGAATCTATTGAACTATATCTATGATCACGCAACGCTCCAAGTTAACATCACGGAAGAGCAACTAACAAATAAAATACAAATACAAGGGAGTAAGACAAGGGGATACAATGTCTCCGAAGCTGTTTACTATTGCATTAGAGGAAGTATTTAAAGGACTAGAATGTCACGACAGATGCATAAATATTAACAGTCGAAAACTGAGTCATATCCGCTTCGCGAACGATATTGTACTCATCAGCAGCAGGGCAACAGAACTACAAGACATGTTAATGAAACTTAAAACGGCGTCGACAGCAAAATATTACTTGAAATTAATTTAGGAAAAACAAAAATTCTGTCTCCTGGAGAAGTAACGAAGATAGTTGTAGATGGAAACTCTATTGAAAATGTCACACAATTGTAACGCCCCATTTCAATACCCTTTCAATGGGGCGTTCTAGCAATTAGCATCTTCTGTAGGACCGCCTTATATTTAAATAATGAAGTTGTAACGCCCTGTTTCAATACCGATTCAATAGCGCTTTGTTCCTTCACGAACGGCCGCAAACAGCTTTGGTAAGAATGCCTCTTCTAGTTAATCTTTGCATACTAATTTTGATATTTAGGCCGGTTCCCATGCGGCTTTCATAAAGAAAAACCGCCAGCGGAGTTGTTTTCTGCACAAACGGTGTAAACAGCTTTGGTCGGACCTCATGCGGTTTCCTTAAAGGTGTTTCTACAGTTGCTAAAGAATAACAGCTGGCCAGAGGTTCCAGAATACCTAGGCCGCCTTTTTGCCGCAGTTAGCTGCTCTCTTTAATAGTGGCGTCCTGGGATTCTATGAAATAAAACAGCCAAATCCAGCTTAGAAGTCTTTTTTGTCAAGGTGCAACAAACCAGGATTTTCCCCCTCACGATTGCTGGACATAACAACGAATCAAATTGTAAGTACATGCACTTCTCAGCGTTTTTATCGACAAAGATAGATGCCGCAACTATAATCAGTTTTTACTAAGGCCTTAGAAATTCAAACTGAAGCGTGTTTAATTACTCCTTTTATTCAATCGATTAATAGCGCTAAAGAGCGAGCGATTAATCGTTTCTAAATTGATGAAATACCTATATGTACCCCAAAACTCACTTCCGCCGCTTCCCATGGACGTCATGCACTTATGTCAAATGCAATATTACAGGTGGCCATCCTGAGTTGTAACCCGAGCTATAATTAGCTAGACTGTGACTAAAATACTTGGAAGTTGATTCATATTTATGGTTTATTTATTTGTTAAACAATTGTCCTACAAACCTAAGTTGCTGTCACTTTAGCCTTCATGGCTTATGTATATAATACATATGTTACTGCGACTTTTTGGGTTTGATTAAAAGCCTCTATTGCTGATACTATTTTTGTGTTCTTTTCTCAACCCCTTCACCTGTACAATTTATTTTTCACAATTCTACTGTGGCAATTCTAAAGTCCGAAGCATTTTCTTGCCTAGTCCATACACCACCCCATATTCTACCGAGAGTTAAAGAGCCCTAGCCTAGGCCGTGACCACCCTTCTTCTAAGGGAGCGGTACCCAATATGTCTACTTAGGATACTTGATACAGCTAGGAAAAAAAAATCACTCCGTTGAAATAAAGCAGTTCACATGATATGAGCAGCCACTGGAAAATTGGGATAGATACTGAAAGATCTTAACATTCCAATTAACCTAAAACCTAAAAAGTTTTTATCGCCTGCATACTACCTGTGATCTGTGATGAGAATGGTATGGAAACAACCGCTTTAACAGTAAAGTTCGCCAATAAGCTAAGGGTAACACAGAGAGCTATCGAAATAATCATGCTGGGGATAAGCATTAGAGAACACATCAAAAATGAAGAAAAACTAAAGTAGAATATGTGATAACAACGATAGAAAACTTAAAATGGAAGTGGGCAGGACATGCCGCCAGATAAGTAGACGAAAAGCGGATAAAATAGGTAGTAGTGTGGAGGCCCAGACTATATAGACGAGACGTCGAAAGACCAAAAAGGCGCTGGATAGACGACATACGAGAAAAAGCGGGAACTAGATGCTACCAGATAGCTCAAGGCAGATCTGAATGGAAGAGACAAGGGGAGGCCTATGTCCAAGAATGGACGAAGAAGGGCTGCTAGAGAAGAACAAGAGGAACGAACAGAATACTTTGCATTGTCGATTGAAGCACGCTTTCCAACAAACCAAGCATTTTGGCTCTTTATTTGAATGTCACATTTTGAGGTAGGCAATCTTCTTTTAAAATTGATATTAGCGTTTCTCAGTTGTTGGAGGATAGCGCTTTTATCATTATTTAAGTTAGAGACGTATTTCATAAAATGATCAATGCAAAAAAATGTGAGAACCACAAAACGATTAGTATTTTAAGTCATGTGCTGCGGATACTTCTTCAAGTTAACACGGGAAACTGGATCTTAGCCAACCTGTAACGACAACAAAGAGCAATTATGTGCATCGAAAAAGGGTGCTCTGAGGAGCTTAAAATTCAGAAGGGAGTTGGCCCACGATGTGTCATACCCTACATGTTCTTCAACATTTCTTCAGAACACCTTTTTAACGAAGCGTCGAGGGACTCGCAAGGCAGAGTAATCGTAAATGGAAAAATTATCAACTGGAGATACGCAAACGATACGGTATTACCAGCCAACAGCAAGTCCTCAATCTCCAACGCCCAGGGAGCGTACGGTACAAGAAAAAGAAGATGTATTTCCTAGTCGGTTACCATATTGTTGCACTGTGTCAGTTTTCAATTTATGACGGATTTTCTTATTCCGTGTGTCTTTAGGAATAATTATTGGTATACAGGGATGCTTATTTTGTAGTTTTTATACTATGTTTTTGACATAGTGCTCTAGACCGTGCGTTTTTGACATTCTTTGTGCACTGGATCATTTTGATTAATCAGCAGATTGGTAGCGTGTTTGTGAGACCTTCATTATCCGTAAATATGGCAGAAACGTCTGCGAAGAAACTATGTTACTTTGCTGAATATTGAGCGTATCGTGCATAGATCAAAAATTGTGTAACCACGTACGATTCCTTGAGGCATTCCAGAAGATGTGTGTATAGTATTTTACCAGTTTTGGGATATTATGCTTTTGTTTACATATACAAAAGTAGGCTGGCAACTAAATGATAACTGTATCTGTACGGTAATATTCCTTTACTGTACATGGCAACCATTACCGTACTGAAACAACTGTATCTGTATGGTAATATTCCTTTACTGTACATGGCAACCATTACCGTACTGAAACAACTGTATCTGTATGGTAATATTGCTTTACCGTACATGGCAACGATTACCATACTGCAACCGATAAACTATTGAACAAACCGTGGATGTTATGATCATAACAGCCTTAAATGTTTTAAAATCCTCACTCTACGAGCTCGGATTTCAAAACAACATCTGCGATAGTTATGATACTCATAACATTCCTAGATATAGTACGTTTTATTGATTAAGTATTTTATATTTTAAAACTTCTAGACTCGTGCGCAATGCCTATAAAAATATAAAATGTTTGTTACATAATCTTTTGCAGTTGTTGGGCTGCTGAATGATCTTCAGGAGGTTTAAGGCTGTAGGAGTCACATTATTCGGCTAAAGATCGATTTATATATCTATATTCTATAGATTAACTGCGTATCGATGGTGGACAGTTGTCAGTTTTGACATTATTAACAGAATTAGGACAAAAAAATAATTTATCTGTTCAACTAAAAAAAAATAGGTTAATTTGTGATTTTGTCGTTATTTGTTACTATTTTGAAAATCTTTTTAAATACACATAAACTTTATAATGGGGTGCAGGACATGAAGCAATAGAATTATTTTTCTATTTTTTCGTTAATGTGTAATTAATTTTTTAAAATGGGAATATCTATTATTAAGAATAAAAGTTGCTAGTCCCATTTTAAAAAATTAATTACACGTTAACGAAAAAATAAAAAAATAATTATATTGCTTTATGTCCTGCACCCCATTATAAAGTTTATGTGCATTTAAACAGATTTTCAAAATAGTAACAAATAACGACAAAATCACAAATTAACCTATTTTTTTTTAGTTGAAGAGATAAATTATTTTTTTCTATAGCACATGTTAAAGTGTGCTTTTATCAACTCAAAACAAAAGGTCAAGTTTTACTTTAACAGCAAGGGTAGATAAAGTAGCACTTTAACATCAAGGATAGATAAAGTAATTTAACGTTTGTTTAAATTAAATATGACAGCTTCGTATTATCGTAGCAACCCAATCTAGCTACTGACATTTTGAAATGTGATTGACTGTCCTTATTTTCTTTTGAAATTGTCAAAATTCTTGCTATAGAAAAAAATATTGTATTATACACGACGATAAAGTTATTTCTATTCACTCTTGCATCATTAACGTCTCGACTTCGTCTCGACGTTAAACGATTCACTCGTGGATAAAATTTAACTTTGACGTCTTGTATAATAAATTACTATTTTTGTCATAATTCTGTCAATAATGTCAAAACTGACGACTGTCCACTATCGATACGCTGTTCATCTATAGAAGGTAGATATATAAATCGATCTTTAGCCGAATAATTTCTGTGGCTCCTACAGCCTTAAACTGCATTGATAAAATTACCTAATGTTTTCTGTGTTATGGGCAAGGTCGAGATATAAGGAGTATCAAAGTATTAGAATGTTGGCAAAATAGGGGTATTCCAACCTTAGCAAGAGATCTTTTACATTAATCTCAGTAACATGTATTAAAATATTTATTTGAGAATAACATTCAGTAAATCGAGATAAAGGCGTAATGAGTCTTGCTTTTTCCCAAGTTTATAGAAAATGTGAATCTGAATACTTTTATGTTTTATAAAAGGTGTTCAGTTAACAATTCTTCCTTAAATTTTTAAATATATAATTCTTCATCCCATTGCCACAGAGGTTTGTTAAGGTCAATTACAATTGATGGACGACTTTCCATCTATGAATTTATTTTGTATGTCCTTAATTGAACATGCAAACATTTTCATGTGATCCACAAAATATTTGTTTCTTGTTGTAATTAAGGTCAGGTTACCTTTATTTTTGTCTAAAAAGTATGTATTATTGGGTGCTTTGAGACGATTTTATGCAAGGGATATCCGGGTTATTTTTTAACTATATTTAGATCTGTTGTGAACAATATGGGTCTAACTGTTTAAAAATAAAGAAATGCGTCAAGTTACCACCCTCTTCCCCCCACAGCCCTACACTCCGGGATTCGATTATTTCTGTCAGAATTTCTGTATCATAGAAACTGATTACTACGCCCGGTCGTGGTGTAACTACCCTTTATAATTTCGGCGTTAGAAGGCTAATTTCTCGTTGTGAGGTGTATAAGTCTGCTCACTCTCTACGATTAATTTAATTAGTTCTATGTAATTTTGGTGGGAGTAGAGTTAACTTTACGCTGAGTTTTAAACCGACGTGGGGTCAAATTTGAAGTCACTGTTTTGTCCGCCTCGCCTTTTGGCGAAAAAAACTGTGAGTTCCGTCACTGAGTCTTTTCGGGATTTGTAACGCGTGAGTCAACTCCAAATTCTACCATGCTTATGTGCGTGGCGATTTTTCTTCGCGCCTAATACTACAGCGTGCTCGATATATTTGTCTTTCGCGGCATGCGAACTTATGCGAGGTCATGTTCTGCTCAAATGCCGAAGACATTCTTAATTGGACAGGAGCTTCTGTGTTCAGTTATCTACGGCACTCTCAAGCACATGCTTTTTTAGCTGATATAACAGCCAGCGGAATTTAATTAGTGCCTAATTGTAGTGTAATTAGTATAATTAGGATTAGCTTTTTGCGCAGCTTATCATGTGTGCCAAGACATGCAAGCAATTGATCTGTTTCATTCAGTTAAGGCTGCAGTATTAAAATTTAAGTCAGTTTTATCTGGCTTTTTGTTTGTTAAATTTAACTTGCGTCCTTTGGCTTCCAATGTGGTTTTGGTTTGCTTAATTAAAATTTGGGCTTTTTTGGGTCCCAGCTTCAAATTCTTTCCTTGGTTGACACCAAGCAATTTTAGTATTTTTGTTCTGACTTCGTAAATTCGAGCCCGTTTTATTTCCTGGGTATTCATAACGCCAGGCTTAACTATTGAATTGTTAACTGATAAATTGTTATAATATCTGATAATAATTAAAGCCTCTTTTATTGCTACTACTGGTATATTATGCTTTATTTACCCTAAATAGTAACACCAGTATAAATCCGGCCTGTAGAATTTCCACCTACCAAAATACACCTGCAAGGGTACTTATGCTTCCTTTCTTCTTCTTCCTATTTATTATTTTAGGCCAGCAGCATCCTTAATTCTACAAAGTTGTGGTTCTATGAGTCCTTTTTGTTTGTAAGCCAGGTAAGTGGCCAGCCTTACCCGTTGTAATTTAGGAAGAGTTTCCTTATTAGGCTGCTATCACACGGACGGTTTCTTCGCAGGCCGGTAGTTTCGCGTCCGGTAAAAAACTGGACACAAATAATAGCTATTTACGTTATTAGATCGGTAGCAACATTTTTATGGCCGCGCCAATACTTTACAGGTTGAACCCGTAGGGCGAGACCTGTATATTTGGCAAGGCCATAAAAATGCTACCGGTCGTGTATCGTATAAGATTTTTTAGGATACGCCGGTAGATAAAATTTACCGGCCGGTAGTTCTACTACTGGTCTAGGCCGGTAAATTGTATCTACCGGACTCGTTTGTAACTATGTAAACGCTAGTTACCAATGCAGTATCCTAAAAATAACATTATATCATACGCAACATTTCACACGGGCGGCGTCTACTCTTAAATTGTTTAATTCCATTGGCGTAACTGCAAGTGTGCATACGAACGCCAAATTCGCTGCCGCTGGTGCATTAAGTTTACATATGCAGCTTGAAGAGTACCGTTCGTTACGGAGGAAGAACGGGCCCCCAGTAAGGTGGTCACGGTTTTTCACCAGATGGCAAAACTACCGGGCGGCGAAGAAATCGTACGTGTGAAAGAAGCGTATGGCCTAAGGTCACCTTACATACGGAGGGCTCGTGTTTCCTTCATAATGGACTTCAATCTGTCTATGTAAACTTCCTGCACCGGCGGTGGTGAACTTGCCGTTCGTGTGAACACTTGCATTTACTTGCATGGAATAAAACTACACCCCGGCTGTATAGCCGGCTCGCAGCTGGGTGTCACCACCGGCCCATATAAAATTGGAAAATAAATAACATATCATATGGAAGCTTTCACACGAACACCGTTCGTTATGAAGAAAGTAAGAGCCTTCCGTATGTAAGATTACCGCGTTTTTTTTTTCACCGGACCGCAAAACTACGGGCCGGAGAAGAAATCGTCCGTGTGAAAGAGGCCTTAGGGGTTAACAGCTACCACAGCTGTTAGAACTTAGAATGGCAACTGAAGAGCGTACGATATTTAATATTCCTGTGCAGTTATCGAGAATCGTACTCAGTACATCTACTTGAGAGTCGATCATATTGTCTGCTCTCTAATTTTTTATGCGTGTATGCTTAATTCATAACGAAACGCTACTGGCTTGAAGAATTTCTACTGTTTTGTTATTTTTGCATTCTGGTTATTTTCCCATTCCTTAAAGCACCAAACGGTTTCTCTAAACTGTAAACATGTTTCATTTGTAAGGAATTTGTTTGATATCTTTATAAATCTTTAGGAAATTACTTTCCTGTTCTCAATAAGCGGTGATCTGTAACGGTTCCAGGATAAGCTTTAAATGTACTTTTTTTAATTTCCCGATTATTCGTTATGAATGTAGCTTTCGAGGATGGCATAGAATATAATAGTCCAGTCAAATGGTAGAAAATAGGGAATGTTTGGGTGGAGTTTTGATAGTTGGTTCCTATATGTTTTTTGGGTCGCTGTAGGCTGTACGCGAATAAAATAACTCGAAAACTATCAATTTTTCCTAAATGTTGATCATATATGAAATAAAAGAGGTTAAAATTTCCTACATTTTATGTATGTAAGATTTTTTTCTCCGATCAACGGTACAGCCGCAAGAGCGCCACGAAATTAGCTGTTAAAAGCAAAAAGCGAGAATTATTCCATTTTATTTCAAAGTAACTCGAAAACTATCCAGTTTTCGTAGGTGAAAAATTATATATAAAATTAATCTTCATATATCAAATGAAAGAGGACAACATTTCCTACATTTTATGTATTCAACATTTTTTTGTTAGATCAACGGTTCCGCTGGCAGCGTGAGTCAAATCAAGCGGCAAAAAATTCTACTGGATGTAACTGTGAGAATGGCACAGTACTTATCCTCCCCCACTTTCGCTTAAGTCTCATAAAACAGCAAAGTTAATTAACATACAAAATAATATAGTAAAAAGTAATACCAATAAATAAAATGAATGAGGAAAAAAAGGAAAAAGCACATTTTGGAAGCAGGTGGACCTCATCTTCACAGACGCATCTTTTTCTTTGAAAGTCCCAGTTGTTCATCGATATCTACATTCTACAACCTAGAAAGAGACAAATAGAATTAGTTGTTGTTGTTATTACTATCAATATTGTATATTATATTATTTATTTATTGTTATTTATTGTATACGGGCAAAGCCCTTTTTACAAAATATTGTTTGTTAATGATAAGTATTATCTGATACCTTGTGGACGTCCTAGTCCTCTTCCATTGGGTCGACAGGTCCAATGGCTGGGAAATCTAGCTTCAGCTCGTTCTCCAGTCTCAGCTCGTCTTCTAGATCTTCTTCAAAAACGACTGGCATATTGTCGCAACTGTTCTCGCAGTTGAGGCACAAGTTAGAGCAATTAAGCCTTGCCTTCTTACAGCCACACGTTTCTTGGCAGTTTTTAGAGCATTTGCATGAAACAAGCTTCAATAAATCTGAGGGAGCAGGTGGTAACAAGGTTGTCACAGGTGCAAGGCCAGTTTTCATTCTTTTCCATCTCTTAATGAGTGTTGCCGTGCTGCAACTGCAGATGGTAGTAGTACAGCAATGTTTGCTTTGTGCTTAAAGGCGGATTTGTTGTAGCAAACATATCTCAGGTGGTTGAGTGAAGGCACGTTCTTCCCACTGTAGCCATATAGTGAAACCAGAAAACGTTCACCAGCATCAACAACCATCTCCTGAGTAGTGTTGGAGTGTTTCAATACTTTGATAGTGTCAGCAAGATTAGGGTTCTTGGTTGGAGTATGAAGAAACTTAGTTTCCCTTGATTGAACAATGCTGACGTTGTATTGCAACCACTTATTGCGTGTAAGTAAATAATGTTATCAGAAATTATTGTTTCACTTATAGAATCAATCGGGGACAATGTAGCTGGAGAAACTTTGTCCTTCCCAGGTTTAAAAAAGAACACATTTTCATGCTTGCAGAGACTTATCAAAATTACCAAGAGGTCTACATCATCACCAACTACAATTACGGTCCCATTTGTTGGAGTTAAGAACAAAACTGTGTTCACTATCAGGGTGTCAGCGCCTTCCTTCGCTTGCTTGCAAGTCATTCCTGCTGATGAGAACTTCGTAGTGAGCATTGATATTATCCGACCTTTGTTTTTCGGGTTAGTAAGGAAATTCTCTTTGGACGTCGTTAGCATGATTGTATCGCCAAACAGTATGTCAGCTGAAGCAAGTTTTCTTGATGTTTTCATGCGCTCTGCACTGTTTGTACCACCTTCTACCCCAATCTATAAAAAAACAACTACTCTTCCAGGAAACGGTCTGGTGGAGGGTACGTTTTTGTATCGTACACTTGTGTTCTGATATCTTCGTAAACAATTTTTGTTGCTGCTTCAACAACTCGAAGCCTCTCCTCTTGCTCAGATTTATATGTTTGCTGATACCCAATATCTTCTCTCCTGTATTCTTGAAACACACAACAGTTTTTTTTCTTATTGCTTGCTAATAGTATTTATTAGCAGGCAACCCCATTGCATGTATTGCATGTAACGTCGCTCGTTCGTTTAAGCTATTCTCTCGTAATGTAAAAAGCTTGTTAATGTTACTTGCATCGTAAATTACTATTAAATAATATTCTCTCTTTTTTAACAAAATGCACTTTGCAAAATAAAATAAAAGAAATTACAGAATTAATATTTATAAAATCTTTACTTAGAAAATCTGAGTACATACTAAAATTTCACAGTTAATTTGTAAAGCGCACTTTTACCTTTACAACGAAGTATACATAAAGTATAAATGTTTCAATAAATAATGGGCGAACACGACTTAGAGCATCAAACAAAGCACAACAATACTCAACATTTTAACAAGAACATATCGATCTAAAGATCCCTTTAACCCCCGAATAAACCTTTTATAAATTTTAAGATAGCTAATAAGCTTTTACTGATATCAACTGACATTTTTTAAATGCCCGAAATTCAAAGTTTCAACTGGTAAAAGTTAATTTTTTTATAGAAAAAGCGAGTATTCGTAGCAAATTATTATGATCAATGATTATGAACTACTTTCAGCTACAATGAAGACGTAGTATTTTACAATGCGTTAAAGCTCATTTAGAATGATGTACAAAAATCAGTGCTGCTAAGCTTTCTTACATTAAATATTATTATTAACGTATAAATGTTCAGTTGATTTATGATAACTTTCAGTTGTCATGTTTGATATGTGAATTTGTACCACACTTTGCGCAACACCGTTGTGTTGAAATGACAAGAAGTGAGGAAATTCAGGCCATTTGGTTCATTGTTAAATTTGGTGTTACATGCTTAATATCTGGACGATATCGAGATAATTATTGTTTATGGAATACACCTAATGTGATTTTTCTTACTAAAATAGGAGCCAAGCCATTCCTGTACCCTAACCCAAAAACGGAACAATCACACCTCGCAGCAAAATGGTACAAATTCCAGAACAACCGAAATCCAGTTTGGCATCAAAATGCTTATTCCATTTTGCAATCCACTAATACATCGGAAACAACGTCAGTTCTTTCAGCGGTTGTGACTCCTCCAGTAACCAGCTGGACCCGCTTGGTGCCTTCTTGAGGACTTCAATCAGCGATTTTGCTACATATTCCGACCTAGAAAGAATCCACTATAAATTCACACCACGCAGTCCAATGGGCCTTACTTTAATGGTACAGTATTTCCGGTGTCCACCTGCCACGCGTGTTCGTATTCACCACTAAGCAGCCGCTTGCGGGGGTCGCCAGAAAGCGCCGATTCGGTGGGCGAAGGACAAAGCGCCAAGACCCGCACGCCTGTGAGGTTTACGTGGTATTGATCCCCGTAGCAACGCGTAAGGGCGGCGATGGCGTGCTTGGTGGCCGTGAAAACCGGAAGCGAGACCATGGGGCGCGCGCTGCTGGAAGAACCCGCGTTCACGACAACACCACCACGTCCCCCTCGGTCCCTCCCCAGGAAGCGGAACGCCAGGAGGAGACCTCGTATCACGCCGTTCTGAAAGAATAGAAAGGTCAATTGGAAGCGAACGGAAAGGTTGATTGATGGTCCGTACCAAGTTGACGTCCACTTCCAGCTCCCACAGCCTGTCGCTCATTATGGATGCATTGTTTATGACAATGTCTACTCCACCAAGCTTCGCTATTGTTGTCTGGAATGCCTCTGAAATTAGGGAGTGCAATCTGTTAGTGACATTGATTAAGATAACCACAGAAATAGAGCTTTTTATAACGAGTCCCATCGTCAATGGGATTAAATGGGAACATCCGTGTTTACCAGAGTCAGAAGAAAATTGTTTGCTGCTCATGAGTTAACGTTTCGAGAGAAATGCGTTAAAGGAAACGGAAAGTTAATATCTCTTTTGGCTTCCGAACTAAATGTGATAAATGAAAATTTCTTTATTTCACATTCATATTTAGATTATAGTACTTTATGTAACTAGTCCTCAAAGCAAGGCTTTAGGGGAAGAGTCGTAATGTTTCCGGACGAGGCGGAGCGAAGCGCAGCCGAGTCCGTAATATGAAGATGAGTCCTCTAAAGCCATTTGAGGACGTGTTGCATACAACGTTTTTTTGTATTAGCTCTCCAAACATTATAATATGAAGTTTCAATTACCGTTAAAGCGGCATTATATTAGGAGGCCGCGTCGAAAATGTATTTATCGCTCCCCAAACTGGTTACTTTGAAAACTGTCTAGGATCCTCAAAATGGCCATTTAGAGGCCTTGTACTTAAAGTCGTCATGGCAACTAATGTTTGAGTCCGCTAAAATGTTGCCATGACGACTTTAAGTACAAGGCCTCTAAATGGCCATTTTGAGGATCCTAGACAGTTTCCAAAGTAACCAGTTTGGGGAGCGAATACAAAAAATATAATTTATGTTCTTTCTGTCGTATTCTTCTCGAAAAGTTTCATTTTGTCTCTTCAAAAATGAGACACGTATCAACAAGAATAAAAATGTGCATCACATTTGCTTTAATATTTTATGTACGACCGGGTGGAATTAGTTCGCGGCCAAGTCCGCGAAATGACGTTTGGCGTACCGAGGAATGTTTGAACGGCGAGACAAAGTTGAATCCGCTAAATAATTCCGAGTAAGCCAAACATTCGCGACCGAGGTATTCACAACATTTTTTGTGTAATCGCAATGCATATTATAATCAAAATCACATTATTAATTTTTTGTTCAACCTTGTCGATAAGTTTGCGGTTGTGAAATTCGTTTTCGCTGCCGTTAGTAATAACAACGGCCGCGAAATAGTAACTGCCGCAAAATAGTAACGGCCGCGAAAACGTTGCAGCTGTAATTACGTCCGCAAAAATCAACTTTTCAGCACGGTTGTACAAAAAGCACTTATGTTCCGCTCAGCTTGACAAGCAGTGACATCGTATGTAACCAAAATTTATGAAAACTATAACTCAGGTTTATTTGTGAATTCCGGTCTCTACATAAAATGTTGTATGCAACTAGCGTTACGTTACGTTACGTGTTAACGTATGTGGCTACATCTTGGGCTGTAATTTTTATGCCGCGGGCCATGAATGCCTTCTCATGCTATTGATACATAAATAATTACTATATCTGCATGTTTTAAAAAATGTCCGAAATAGCAATATTTCATCTACGTGGTTGTATCAATAGGGTAGGCAAAAATCAAGTTCCCGTACTTTTTAACATATGCTTAAAGGTATCTCCCTCCTTACTTTATTGATTATCTTCACCTTCGTATTTTCTGGTTTTATAATACACAGGACTTCAAAATTCCAAAGGCACCTGGATGAACTTTGTTTGTTGATACGATATAGTGATTTATATTGTAAGACCGTTACCTAGAACTTTGTGAGCGCGGTATCTCACGAGCGAGTGATAGCGAGCTTGTTAGCTTGTTATCAGTGTGAGCACGTAAAGTTCTGGTAACGGTCGAGCATTGTACAACGTTTTATGGTATTCTGAATAGTAGATCGTTAACAAAAGACCCTTAAATTCAAATTATGTTGCTGATTTTCTTTACCAGTAGAGAGAGAGAGAGAGAGATTTTAGTAAAGAGGCTTTTACGATTTAAAATACCATACACAAATAAGCAACACTTACTAAATATTTTAGGGAGGTTTTTAAAGCGACATAACCAATGAAAAACATCTCTAAAGGGCTTTACTCAAAACTTCCCTGGCAAATGAATGTTATCCCCTAGAAGTTAGGGGTAAAAATATCTTAACGTTTCTAATAAGACTGAAACAATAAAGAGAAACACTTGGTAATGCGAATTACATCAACTTGCAAATTCAAAAAACATTGCAGGCAGTGGGATTCGAAAGCGATTTTAATTCTTTACAGCAGCTGGAGCGCAACTTGCCCCTTCGTCTCGTTCTGCCAGAAAGGAATGCCTCGCATCTCCGCAATGCGGCTGGATTATACAGTGTGTTTACGGTCGTTCTGTATCCTTTTAAGGGGCAATAGAACACCTCAAAAGAAGTCAATCAACCTTAAAAAGTGTAGAAGTGGTCCAATAAACGAGATAATAATTCTTTTAGTTTTCACATAAAACGATTAATTTGTTTTAAAATCTAGTAATCGACTACTTAATCAGCATTGTCTACTACAAAATATGTTTGGAGTTATCAACATGTTATTGTATACAAAGTCTAGCCCGGCATACCCACGATTCTTTATACTCTGCAAGGCCATATCGATTTTCAGTTTTCAAATAAGATAAAACTAATAAAATTTTCAGTTAAACCAAGGTGTAAAGGTTAATTATTGATGGCAACTTTACTTGTCAAATAAACAAACTTAATGATGATTGGACAATGCTGATTAAGTAGTAGATTATTAGATTAAAAAAATAATTGTTGAATGAAAAACTAAAAGAATTGTTATTCCGCTTATTAGATAGGTTTTACTAAGGCGTTTTAAGGTTTATCGACTCCTTGTGACGTGTACTATCGCCCTTTAAAAGAATACAGAGAATACATACTGTATACAATAGTCTTATCGTTGCCCATTTTTGTTTCTTTTACAACATTTACTTTGTATCTGTGGGGTTCCATTTTCGTCAAG
This sequence comes from Agriotes lineatus, assembly GCA_940337035.1. Lineage (NCBI taxonomy): Eukaryota > Metazoa > Arthropoda > Insecta > Coleoptera > Elateridae > Agriotes > Agriotes lineatus. The sequence continues at coordinate 178,975 of CALNHX010001550.1, forward strand.
GGTAAAGTCTGAGCATTGTGCAAATTACTACGTTTATTCGTCTTAAAAGTCATTACTTTTAATACCAAAATCTGTCATTGAAGTAGGCCTTTTAACACTAGCTTGTTTCACTAAAATGATGTTCTATAAATCAGCGTGTTAAAAGTGAAATCAGCTGTTTACTTTTAACCCATGTGCTAAAAGTAAACAGTTGATGTTGACTTTAGAATTTTGAACTGGAAGTACGGTTATAAAGTTATTCTAGTTACTTCTTTCGTTAGAGGTAGTGTTTTTTAAATAGTTAAAGAATTATGTAACGAATAAAGTCAAATGTGTACTATTATAATTACCTTTGATAACTAACTTTGACATCTACCGGCTGCAGAAACAGTCACCAGTGCCGTCAAGGCCATCTCTTTACTATGAAATAAATTATAACTGTCATAAATGCAAACCTTTGTTAAATCGACAAACATAATGTACCCCTTGGCACTGAAGTTCGTTTTTATCCCTCATGTGGTTTATTAATCCACATTCGTGATAAAAAGCTAAACTTCAGTGCCATGGTATACATACTACTATTACTTCATATAAACTAAAAGTAATTTCGAACTGCTCGCTTATGGATACATTTGCCATAATGATTTTTAGAAAAACGTCAAAAGCAATAAATCATCTAATATTTTGAATATTTTATACGTTTCTATTATTCGGATTAAAAGCGGCTCTGTTTGATTTGCAATTTTTGCCGTCGCAAATGCAAACATATTTGCTTTGCTTGTCAAAGTGCCACTTTTATTTCTTATAAAGCAATATACTATTATCTATTCCTGAATTAAAGCTAAAATAGAATTTTATTTTTTTAGCTTCTCACCCTGTGTATATTTGACCGAAAGTATATTCGGTTTCGAAACACGTAGACATCTATTCTGCATGCAATATCTTGTCTTTCTCGAATCAATAGTTTTTGAGCTATACCGGAAGCAGAAGGACAGACATACAGACGGACAGACAGACAGATAGACAGATGGAATTTAGAAAAAAATGTTTTCGTCATCATGTAGCATGCAGATCTGAAGAAATTTTGGTAGGTGATTTTTTACGATTACAATACGTTCTTCCACTTTTAGGGCCGGTTCTACAATCCAAGGATAAAGTTATCCCGGGAATAAATACCCTAGAAACGATTGTTGTAACAAAAAAAACTATGACAATTATACCTCGGATAGCTTATTCGAAGTATATACTTGCATTGTAGAATCGGCCCTTAGACGAAGGATTTCAAAAAGTTAATACCTGGGCCCTATTTCCTAAAACATTTGCAACTTTTCACTTTGCACTTTGCAAATTTCAATCAATTTCTGCTACATAAAAATAGTTTTAGCAGATTGCAAAGTACAATTTCATCGAGATTATGCAAAATGCAAGTAAACAGTTGGAAACTAATATAGTTAAAGTTTATAAACGCAAAATTTTTTAATTTTTAGACTTTAAAAACTGAAAAGTACAAAGTTGCTTTATGAAATAGGGCCGAAGTAATTATTTGAATGAATCCCTATGCCACCCTTAAAAGAACGTACTGTATATTAATTTTCGTTCTATTTCTTATCTCCTGTTACAATTGCAATTTCTTATGCAAATTTTGAATTTGAGCAAAAGTGTTTCAAGTATGTTTACATTAACTTGATAATTAATGTGAATTAAGTGGATGCATTGAATTTCAATTATATAAGCTTTCATTAATTTAGTTTTACAAATTGCGAAGTCACTTAACTGAGGAAAAACTAACTTTGCACTATAGACTATAATACAATATTCTACAAAACAAATACCAGTAGAAAAACAAATTCAAATAAGAAATTGATACAAACGTGAAAATGCAGATAATAATTTATCAGTGCAGATAAATACATATTTCCAATTGTAATTTTTAGTTCAAAATATCAATTCATATATGGTACAAGCAGTCCAAATCTAAAAGTTATTAGTAAAATGTTATCAATATTTTTGTAAATTAATAATGTTTTCTGCTGCCATGCACAAGTTTTAAAATTAATTTCAGTGTGAGAAGTTTATTTTTTCATAGCAGTATTTAAAAAAAAAGTAACTCTAACATTACATTAAGGAAAAACGAAACAAACGTTTAAAAAAAATGAAGGTAATGTAAATATCTTGAAATTTTAAGCACCAGCAACACAATTCAATTCACGTTCTCAATTTACATAAAAATGCCGTGTAATGCCAAAGTCGTTTTGCATTGTCGTTCAGAAATTATACATCAAAACGGAAAAAAATAATTTTTTTCTATAGCACATGTTAAAGTGTGCTTTTATCAACTCAAAACAAAAGGTCAAGTTTTACTTTAACAGCAAGGGTAGATAAAGTAGCACTTTAACATCAAGGATAGATAAAGTAATTTAATTTTCTAACTTTTGTTTAAATTAAATATGACAGCTTCGTATTATCGTAGCAACCCAATCTAGCTACTGACATTTTTAAATGTGATTGACTGTCATTATTTTCTTTTGAAATTGTTAAAGTTCTTGCTATAGAAAAAAATATTGTATTATACACGACGATAAAGTTATTTCTATCCACTCTTGAATCATTAACGTCTCGACTTCGTCTCGACGTTAAACGATTCACTCGTGGATAAAATTTAACTTTATCGTCTTATATAATAAATTACTATTTTTCTATAGCACATGTTAAAATGTGCTTTTATCAACTCAAAACAAAAGGTCAAGTTTTACTTTAACAGCAAGGGTAGATAAAGTAGCACTTTAACATCAAGGATAGATAAAGTAATTTAATTTTCTAACTTTTGTTTAAATTAAATATGACAGCTTCGTATTATCGTAGCAACCCAATCTAGCTACTGACATTTTGAAATGTGATTGACTGTCATTATTTTCTTTTGAAATTGTTAAAATTCTTGCTATAGAAAAAAATATTGTATTATACACGACGATAAAGTTATTTCTATCCACTCTTGAATCATTAACGTCTCGACTTCGTCTCGACGTTAAACGATTCACTCGTGGATAAAATTTAACTTTATCGTCTTGTATAATAAATTACTATTGTCAGTCGGTCGTATGTTTTTTTACTTCCTTTTACAATAAAGGAAGTACATATTGGATTCACCCCAAAAATTCGAAATTGAGTTTTCAACCGATCTTCACGTTTTAGAGTCCCCTGATCCCAAAAAACATATTTTTTTTTCATTGGTCTGTCTGTGTGTCTGTGAACAGAATATCTCAAAAACGAAAAGAGGTATGGCGTTGAAACGTCATATATAAGTTTTGTGTACTACGTAGATGCGACAACAAGCTTTTGAAGAAAATCGCATAACTGGAAGTAGGTGTTTACTCTTGTGATTTTTCAGTTTTTTCGATTTTTTCAAAAACGGCTCTAACGATTTTTTTAAAACTTCACATTTTTATTGAATTTTTAATGTGTATTGATGTGAGACAGGTGATTTTCTAGTTGAATACTTCTAAAATGGGTTTCTTTTGTTTTTTTTCTATTTTTGTATTAACTCCTATTTTAAACAGAACACCCGGTATATTATTACATTTTTGAAATCAGCTTAAAATTCTAGAGAAAATTTGTCTCTTCAACTAACGTTCTATTTTGTACCGTTTTTGTAGAATTTGTAATTTTTTAAAATTTTTGACAAACGCTTAAAAATTTACAACCAAATTTTTGGCGAATTATAAGATCACTGTAAAAGGAAGTTGTGTGCGTATATCACACCAGATTTTTATTAAACAAAAAGTAATAATTTCTTCAAAACTTACTGTTTACAATGTGATGCCTTTTATAAAACACTCTGGATATTACAGTATAATTTTAAAATGAAAAGCACATATACTTACAAAATATAAATGCGTTGTTTTGTTACATCGAACACAGTTGCACATTACATAAAAATTGCTTATACAAAAGTGGTAAGTACCAAGGTGGTCCACATTGTTAAAATATTGTTGATTAGGCAGGAAGGCTCAAAAAAGTGGCGAATCAAACTTACTTTTTTTTATTGAATGCCCTGTATTTAGAAAGCTTACAAGTTTTGCAGCAAAATACTAATAATTTTAATATAAAAATACATGGGCCTAACGTCAACTGTTTTGGAGATGTTAACAATTTTATTAAAAAATATGCTAAATTTCAGGCGGCTGCTGTAAGTAACCAAAAACGATTGAATGAAAGAAAACTTTACCAAATAATTATGTTGTGCGAAATGATATTAATGCTATGTACAGGGTGCTCAACATTTGCAAATTCAATAATTTAGATTTTTTCTAAATGAAACGCTCTCTATATTTTCGTATTTTTGAAAAACCCTTTCAGTGAGTTTTATTTTGATATTTTACTTCACACCCTCAAATTCAACTGTCTATGTGATATGTGAGTTTGAACATAAAAAGGCAAAAGTAGGAAAAATGTTTAACATTTAACCTAATTACGCATAGAATTTTGATGTATTCGCTTTGGTTTTGATAAAAATCTAATTTTATTTGGCATTGGAATTTATTTACTCCTGAATTTGTCGGTTTTTCGTGTTTATTATTTCTTGTATTAACAATAACCGGATTTTATCGCATTTCATATAGTAATGTACTACATTTCTACAAGCAAAATCGTTTAGTAATGTGGTACTTTACACCATATCAACCATTACAGCATAGCAACGCCGATTCGTTTCACGTTTGACAATAATGAAATGTAGTGTTGGTGACAATGTAAGTCTATGTCAAATTCGAGGTTAGTAGGTTAGATTTTGCGTCAGTTTTGACACAGACTGACGCAGTAACCTGCTAACCTCGAATATGACATAGAATTACAGTATTACTAACAATACATTTGCGTACTGCCAAATGCATATCAACTAGAGCCGCTCGTTGTGCTTTAGTATATAAAAACGAATTCTGCTCAGCTTGGTTAAGTTTTGACATTTAATGCCACTTTTATATAAAAATCTACATGAAATGCAATAAAATAGTATACGAAACGCGTTAGAAAAGTGGTTTTACTGAATTTATATGGCTATTTAAGTACTCGCTGACGCTCGTACTCAAACCAGCCATGCTTGTTGAGTAAAGCTTCACTTTTCTAAACGTGTTGGGTAGTACACTATTTATTTCGAAACCTGGTTTTATGTTTGGTTAGAGAGTTCATTATAACAGCGTATGTTTATTATCCTTTTGTAAATAAAGCATATTAAGGAGTCGAAATTGTTTTTATGTTCAAACTCGCGTATCTGAAAGCAGTTGAATTTGGGGGTATCAAATAACATATTAAATGAAAGGTTATTAAAGGAGCTTTCCAAAAATGAAAAAAAATGCAGAGCGTTCAATTAAAAACATCCGAAATTATTACATTTGCAAATCTTGAACATCTTGTATGAGATTAATATCCAGACTCACTATTTTACATTCTAAAACCTATTTTTTTAGTAACGCTTTCTTTCACTCAATTGCTGAAATTGAGCATTTTTTTACTTAAAATCATTTATATCTGCAAAACAGTTGACGTTAGCCCCATACAATTTCATACAAAACATTTAAGCTGCACTTCTATGTCGCCCAATATAATAAAAAAATATTTTAGTAATGTGCACCACCTTTGTATCTACAACTTTTATATAAGCGACTTTTATGTAGCTCTCATATAATAATGGTGAGGCACTAACACCCCATGAAGGAGCTTGGCCTGTACTTTTATAAATATCTTCCACTGCCCCATCGTTGCCGGGCACTGTACATTAAAAAACGCAACAGGAATATTAATACCGCAGGTGGATTGCTTACATTTTGTGGAAATAGGTTTTTTATTTTTCGAAATTTGGCAAACAGAATAAACGTAGTAGTAAAAGGAAACAACACATTTCAACAGAAGTGCAATATTTTTATGTCATAAAGACTTGGACACAACATAGTTCTTTTGTAGGATTTCCGGAAATTCAATTCCTATAGTATATCTATAGATAATAAAATTAAATTTCGGTTTAGACCACGTCGTCTTTGTAGATAAACACCCAGAATGGTTACTTTTATTCTGGTTGATTTAAAATTCTGGTCAAATGAATTGCCTTTTAAGAGGGTTATTGTTAGTATTTTAAATAATTTTATTATAAACCAGTCTACTACGATCAAAAATAAAAGTGAAAAATCATAGCATTTTTTAAAAACCAAAATAGCCGAAATTCAAATTTTAATGGAATTTTTTTATTGTTAATAATTTATACGAGTAGAATCATATCATCGAATACCTCTATACTCTGGCTATGCAGTTTACATTGGCAGTGATGAGTAAAGATAAAAAACCAATTTTAGAGCCCTCCAGAAGATAAAAGTGTTCGATCATTTGGTATTATAATGTAAATGAATTAAAATGTCATTGTTGTTTTAATAGTTTATGTTTATGACCTGTAAATTCAATTTATGGCCTGTAAATTATGCGTCCTATAAATTTAAATAACAAGTCAAACGTTGGCTGGAATATAATTACCATTGCTGAAAAAGTAGAAATAGTGCGTTGGTGAAAAATAAAAAAGATAAAAATTCGGATTTTCACTATTTCTGTGATTTTGAAAAACGTCTGTTAATAATGTCTTTCGATAAAATTGGGCCTACTATAATTTTACATTTTCTGCATATACAGATTGTCCGAAATCCGTTTTGAACATAGGAAATTAATGAGTGCGACAAGGAAAAAATAAACAAAATGAGTAGCAGGACAAAGACAGAACGTAATCATGGCTAGCTAAATTTTTAAACTAAAATTAAGTCAATGAAACAAACAAACACTTCTGTCTAAAATTTTATCTCTCATTAAGATTATACAGCGAGGTTTAAATCTATTATTGTTTACTATTTACATAATTATTTAAACATCACTTTATACTCTTAATGACAGATAAAATATTTGACAGAAGTGTTTGTTTGTTTCATTGACTTAATTTTCGTTTAAAAATTTAGCTAGCCATGATTGCATTCTGTCTCTATCCTGCTACTCATTTTGTTGATGTCTTCCTTGTCGCACTCATTAATTTCCTATGTTCAAAACGGATTTCGGACAATCTGTATTATTAATCGCTGTAGACTACTGCTCTACAGTAACATTATGTAAATAATGCCAGAGTAACCCTTTTAGGGGGTAGTATAATTAATCAGCATTTTAAATTGATCACTAAATAAAGAAAACACAGGGGTGTGAACGTGAAGTGAAAACTCTATTTGTATTACTGATTTACGCACAAAAGCGATTCGTTATTAATGGACAAGGTTTAGCACAAACTACTGTAAAGAACAAACTAAAAAATATCTCTTATTATTTGTCATATAAATATCACGTACCTTCAAATTGTGGATAATCCGTAACATCACAGGGGCAAAAAATCACTCTGTCTTTAAATTGTTTTGAAAATGCTCGAAGCAGGTCTTCTCCTTCGTCCGTATTTATATCACATATGGCAACCTGGGATTTAATTAAAAAATATTAATTAGCCAATTCTAATAATCAATTCGCCGGGAATAAATTACAACTCAGTCTAGTATCTTCTACAAAATTACCGTTTTAAAAATCACTAAAATATGTACCGAAAATAATAATTTCGTAATTATTATTTGATGATGTGATCATTTCTTAAATACCTTACATCCTTGTCTAACTAACTCTTCGCAGTAGGCCCTGCCGTGCCCCGAAGCTCCGCCGGTGACGAGAGCTACTTTGTCTTTAAAATCCATCTCAACCCGGCACTGATTTTTTACGTACAACACGTTGCGATCCTAACTAAACAAACGAAACAGCAAATGATCTTTACTATTGCTATTATCTAAGGGTGCACTAGTATGACGTCACACTTAGACGAGACTGACGGCCGCGCCCTGGCGTCGAGACGGCTAAAGGGTGGCCCAAGCGTAAACAGAACAGGTGGGCTACTCGGAATGCTGCTTGCACTTTCATAAAAATTGCCTACCTTTGAAATTACCAAAAACAGTCGAATAGAAATTGAGTGTCAATTAATAAACAAAACTTGTACAGTTCAAAATATACAATTAAAGACTTTTCTACAAACTGGCGTAGAACCACATTTAAGACAAAGTTTTAGCAGAGTTTACAATGAGTGAGTTTACAATGAAGCTCAGAAATGGGACGACCAAAGCTAAAGTAATTCGCTCTTCTTCGAATAGTGCCAGAATACAAAAAAATCCCAGGAAAAAGCTAAAAGAAAAAGAACGAGAAAAGGCGTGCATTTGCATGCCCAAAGGCTCGGTCCTGTCGAAGTTCCATCCATCTGGTCAGAATTTCGGGAAAACTCTCAATTATGCGATGGGGTTATTATATGCGAGGATGGAATCGAATTAAGTGCACAGAGTTATCCTATCGTCTGTTAGTTCATATTTTAAGGTAACAAGCCGACAGATTGAACCAACAACGTCCGTTAACAACAAATCCGAATTTCAAGGCTCATTTTACGAATAGTTTGAATCGAGGATCGCCTGAAAATACTGAAGCCAAAGTTAATGTCCCGTCACACATATTCATGAAGCTTTTAGATTTCGCCTATACGGGGCAATGCACCATCGATGGAGACACAGTTGAGGTTCTCCTGCGGGCTGCCGATCAGTATCATGTGTTAGGAGTTATTCAGCTATGCTGCCGATATATCTTAGGTATTGTCATACCTGTTTCGATGAGGAAATTTTACTATTTTTTCTAATTTAGATCAGTTGCAACCTACCAACTGCTTGGGAATTCTAAGGTTTGCTCGACATTACTTTTGCAGCGACTTGGAGAGGGAGGGAAAACGCTATGTGAGACATAATTTTGTCAAACTTTTGAACGAAGGTGACGAGTTCGATAATTTGACTGTAGAAGAAGTCATAGAAATCTTGGAAGATGACGAACTTAATGTTAGAAATGAAGAAGTTGTTTACGACGCTGTGCGTCGGTGGATCAGTGTTAACCCAAGAAAAAGAAAAATCCACCTGTTACCTCTTCTCAAATGCGTTCGATTAGGAAGTTTATCAGTTGAATTTTTAACGGAAAATTTAATGACATGGAGTATAGTCACGGAGAACCAGGTATGTTAAAATATTCAATTAAAGAATTTATACGTATTACAAATGTACTCTCGCAACAGGAATGTCAGAACTCATAGATTTGATAGAAATCATGGATACTACCAAAAGCGAAGTGATGGACATCGATAATGACCTTTTTAGGCCCAGGGTGCCTTACGACATTCTTTTTGCAATAGGGGGATGGAGTGCAGGAAGTCCCACAAATTTTATAGAAACGTACGACACTAGAGCTGATCGATGGCTCTTATCAGTAGACACCGACAACATTCCCCGAGCTTACCATGGTTTATGCGCCCTCAATGGTTACATTTATATGATTGGGGGTTTTGATGGTAATGAACACTTTAACACCGTTAGGTGTTTTGACCCGATTAATCATAAGTGGACAGAATGCGCTTGCATGTACTATCCCAGATGTTATGTTAGCGTGGTAATGCACGACAACAAAATATATGCAATGGGTGGTTACAATGGAAGAATGAGAATGAGCTCTGCCGAACGGTACGATCCTCGATGTAATCAGTGGGAACTCATAAAGCCTATGCAGAGGCAACGCTCTGACGCCAGCGCAGCCGTTCTAAATGACAAGGTATTATTTCTGATATGCGATGATATAACATGATCATTAATTTTCATCAGATTTATATTGTTGGTGGATTCAATGGCCACGAAGTTATGAGTTCCGCAGAAGTCTACGATACTTTGGCAGACCAGTGGACTTTCATCCCACACATGCTATCGGCTCGATCTGGCGTCTCGTTGGTTGCCTTCAAAAATACCCTTTACGCCTTGGGTGGCTTCAACGGCTTTAACCGATTAACCACCGGCGAAAAATTCACTCCTGGGGCTTCGCACGGCTGGGAATCAATCAAAGACATGTTTAGTCCCAGAAGCAATTTCGCGACAGTCGTCCTCGACGATTTGGTCTTCGTCATAGGTGGATTTAATGGTAAGTTAGATCTCTAAAGACGAAATTCAAGCTGTTTTTAGACCGCTTCGTGGCAGGTTCTACAACAGTCAACTATGTCGAATGTTATGATACCGACGCCAACGAATGGATTGATGCATCCCCAATGAATCTGAACCGCTCTGCACTGAGTGCCTGTATTTTAAGCGGGCTTCCGAATGCCAGAGACTATTCCTTAATGGGGCGAGGCCTTAAAGAAGTTGGACAGGGGGCAGGACTTCACCAAGACATTCCTTTGGATTAACATTGGGAAATGGGGTTTTACGGCTACCATACCGGTTCTAAGAGAGTTAAAGGGCTGAACTTTACTAATGTTTTATTTTTACAAAATTTTAAACTGTCTTTAGAACAACTTGAGTTGTGGTCTTCGCCTTTTTATTTATATTTTTGTATTGCTTTTCAAATAAAATTTGTCATTTTAGACGACAAAATTGACTTCTGGTTTTCTTTTTGACAACAAAACGGAACTGGCACAATGAAATACTCGTAATATTGTATCTTTCTGAGTCTTTTACAAGAAAATGTAATTCTAAGTAAGGCATTTTATAAAAAGGTATGTATATTATAGTAAAAAGAAATATAGTCGAATTTTATATAGTTCTTTAGATTTTTCTTGACCTTCCATAGCAAGATAACTCATGCCCAGTGTTATTTTAAAAATACTTCAAATTATTTTTTTAGAGAAGATGCGAGGTAAGCGCCAAACATTTACGAAAGTGGCATTGATTCAATCAATGGCAGTACTGGTTTTTTCATTATAATTACCCTTAAGGTGGCGATTTACTCTCAAGAAATGTAACCTAAAATTGCAGTTTACGTGACTTCACTTGAAAGCAGACACTATGATTAATTCATTCATAATCTATAGCCTCTTTTACCTTTCGGTGTAGAGAACCATTCATACCTCGGGGGAAGTGCAACGGAGGTAATGCGCCGCACGCGACTTACACTACGCTCCCCCGCATGCAAACACACCACACACACACAACACAACTTACATCTAACTTAACTAATGAGTTCAATACTGAACCAAATTAAAACTACTATACTTATCGAAAATAGTCAAAGAAGTGCACTACAGTATTTAAAATTTAGTTTATAAATCAAGGTTTTGATTAAAATAAAATAAAGTGCATTTTCCCGTTTAAAAAATTATTTTATTTTAATTAAAACTGTTATACCGTCGTTTCAGTTAACTTATCTTATACATATAAATGTTGGAAGAGAAGCTAAGTTAGCTGTTATTAAACAGGTCAAACAACATACAACTCATTCAATTTTGACTACTATAATTCGAGTTGCATATAGGCAACCCACAAGACAACGTGATGCGAATATCAATCCTTAGATTTGCATTTCTCGAAAACTACTGCTCTTATGGATTCCAAGCAAGAATATTTTTTATGTAGAAAAGGCTAATCTTTTCGATTATTTCGAATAAACAACATCTCCCCATAAACTACTTTTTCTGAATCTTGTGTCAACCTTTCTTCAAGTTCATCTAATTTAGCAGGTAAACTCGCGTAGATATGCCAAATTATACCAAAAATACTTGTTTTTTATAACTTTTCTCAGTGTTGTAGGTCCCTTGAACACATTTTCGGACCTATGTTCTTTTATAACATTTTTATGAGTGCTAGCAACCCTTAACGTTTGTTCTTTTTGTTTAACGCCCGGTTATAATAAAAGTAAGTAATTCTGGAAACTTATAAGACACTAACTAACAATACAAATAGTTTTTTTTTGTAGTTAAGGAAAATTAGAACATTAGAACAGCCACGTTGCCAAATCACGATTCGTTAGAATGTTGAGGACAATGCTTGAATTACATGAAAATTATTGTTCAATACGGAACTACCTTAAAATTTCTATTTTCTTTAATATTTCACATAATAATTAATATATTCGGTCATCAATTCTACAGTTTGGTAGCTACTATACTAACAACAAAAATTAGCGAATATTACTTCAGTATTTTTTAGAAGATTCCGAAAAAGTCATATATAGGCAACCTACAGTACATCTGAGTAATTTTACAGGCATTTCTGTATATCCAAATTCGACAAATAATAAATGTTTAACCCTATTTGCGTTTGTCTCCTTTTAACATAAATGGAATTCCTTAATAATAACTTTAGTGGTGTTGAGGAAGTGAACAGGGCCGTAGTCAGAACATGGAAATTGTTTGTATTTCATAAAACTAGAAATCCACTTCAAAGCAGCTTTTTTGCTTTTTATACAAAAATATTTATATTTACACCATTATTTGATACTAAAATTTAATTAAGGCACATTAACGTACAATTTTAAAGAGATGATTATCATCATTTAAAATGCAATAAGTACACCATTATCACAGCATTGCAGTTAAGTTTTATGTTTATTTAGAAATATTTTAGAAATGATTTTAAAAATCATTATAATTTCCTCACTGCTATTAATTGGGTTAGCTTTAATATTTTTTTGTAAATTATAAAGGACACATAGTTGCCATCAGTAAATATAAAACTCAGCAGTCCAGTACTAATTTTGTAAACGCTATATTTTCAGCGTGGATTCTGCAGTAACTTTAAAAGTTCCGAAATATATATAACTGTATATAGACAAAAAGATCAAACTAAAACTATTGAGAGATTGAACGGACAGTAAACCTTTCCCCATCATTGTTCACTATTAAGATGATTCTTTGTAGCTCGTGTATTAGTACGTAGACTCATATTGAAAGGTTAATAGAGGTGCGAAAGCAGACAGCAATAATTTTTAGCAATTGCGACACTGAGCACTAAACATAATTTTTGAAAAAGTAAATTGAAGAAAAGATGGCGAATAGAAAATCTAAGAAATGCAAAATATAAACGATTAGAAAAAGAATATAATTCCTTGAATTTTGAGCCAACCGTCACCTCTTAAATTTAGGACATTGGCTAATAGGACCTTCTATCATACTGACAATATAGCGCCTCGCGATTTTCGATTGAGTACAAGCTATAGTCTGTTTTTTTGCTTTATGATTCAGAGCAGGCTTTGCATTTGCATTTTTGTAACAGTGTAGGTAGTTAGTGACAAAGGAAAAAACACTAGTTATGTCAAAAACCATTAGAACTGTCAATGTGTTAACTTATAAGCACTATTATACTTAATAAGAGCTAAAATTACTGAACCATTGACATTAACTAAGGTATTGCTTTATTTTAAGTACGTTTATTTAAGCGTGATTGATATCTAACTGTACAGAAACGCCATAAAATTTCTATTGTAAAAATAAATATATTATTAATAATTTGCTGATGATTTTTGTTTGTAGAACTGTGTTGTACAAGTTATTATTTATGCTACACATATAACAGGCATTTCAAAATAAAGAGATAATACAAAATACTCTGGTAGAACCTTTTTCAGAGATATCATTTACCAGAATTTAGATGGATACACTTCAGGATAATCATCCAGAATCTGATTCAGAAGAGGAATACAACTCGTCTTCCGATTCTTTATCAGATTCTTCCAACCTAATAATAACAGGAGGTATATCATCCACACCAATTTAACAATGTGCTTTGCCCAGTCACTTTATATTAGTAGTTCACAGTGTTCAACATTTTTTTCCATATGTTTGCTGTACACAGTGATAGAGATTTAAGCCATAAATTAGCAATTATGTCTTTTGAGGGAGGCTGAGAATTTATGTCCTTATTATAATAGTTCTTACATAAACTCCTTGTCATTTCAATTCGATTGTATTGACAGTGGTATGGAGGTAATCTAAGAACTTCATGCCCATGTCGTTTTTTGTCAATTAAGTATTGCTTTTGGTCAATATGTAAAGTAAAATTAAACTTCCATAATCGTCGCTTTATTATTTTGTCATCAAATTGTACATCACTTTTAATTAACCATTCCTGTATTTGTAGTTTATTGAACGAGAAATTGGGTGGTTTATCGATAGGAATCGAATTATATGGTGCATTATCCATAATTACCACACATTTTCCATTCAATTTGGCCAAAGCAGGGATTAACTGTTTTTCAACATTGCCTAAAAAGGTCACCATTGATACACTTATGATAGCCCCTGTCATTATTGTCCGAGTCCAACAGTAAGTCACATCCTGGTAAAGTTTCATCCAAAAACATAAATATACATTTTTCACTATAATTTCGAAATTGTTAATATTTCCTTTAAAAGGCAATCCGCCGAAATGATATGACTCTTCTCACACAATTTTCTTCCATTCACAATTTTGTATTTATATCCCATATTTGTTAATGTGTAGTATAATTTTAAACGACTCCCAGTATAATTCAGTTCCTCCGAAGTTAGAAATTCCTTTTCTTTATTCATATCATTCGGTTATTGCTGGAGTTGTGATTTTGCTTCGTTTAGATTTCTGTGTTGCATTTGAAATCTAGCATTATAAGAAATTGTTAGAAATGTTATATCTGTCTAATTCTTAATACTTACATCAAAGATTTTACCAATTCTTCCAATGATGGCTGTTTTACTTAAGTTACCATTGATATCTTTTATATTAGTAGAACGGCGTTTTATAGCCTCTTTGGTTTTACTATTACCTAATGCTGCTTTTTCATGGCATTTTATTAAGCTTTACCGAAATGTCAACTTGACAATCCCGGCGACCTGGATTTTGACATTAGTTATATTTTGTAACTAAACTGTTGTACACTGCTAAAATAATATAAATGCAAAGCCTGCTCTGAATCATAAAGCAAAAAAATAGACTATAACTTGGTTTTGCTTTACGTGTCAAATGAACTAATTTAGAAATGTCAATTGATTTTTGTAGGTTAGGTCGTGGGTTTTAAGCATAAAAAGCAACAAAAAGTATGTTTGGGACAAACATTGATCATTAGCGTTGATACCCACGTAATAAAATAGTATTACACTCTCTCTGGTATAAATCATTCTTTTCCTAAATATCATTCATAGTACACCTACCACCAGTCTATAGTTTTTTAAGAATATCAGTTCGTTATAATGTCTTTGCAAGAAAATACAACTTGTCCTACGGACTGTGCGTCGTTGGAGTATAAGTGCACTTTGCAGGATTGCAAGCAAGTGATAAAATTGAAAGTTTAAATAGTGAATAACACACGACCCAGTATTGTACCTTGAGGAACACCTTTATTAATATAAGAAAACGAAGCCACGTAATCTAACAGCCTGAGACCTATTGGAGAGATAATTTTTGAAAAACATCCGAGCACTAGCCGTTAATCCAATTTAGTGTAATATAATACTAGATAAGAACATTGAGCGATTAATAGTGTCGAATGCCTTTGAAAAATCAAGAAGTATCAGAGCTGTTATCTCACTACGATCAGTAGCATTAATGATATCATCAATAATATTTACTAATGCGGTGGTACAACTAAATCCCGGTCTGAATCCAGATTGCATATTAGGTAAGATTTTATTTATGTTCAAGTGATTGCGAAGTTGAGTCGAAACAATTTTCTCCAATATTTCCGATAGTGCACATAAAATACTGATAGGCCTGAGATCCTTAAATTCAGTTGGAGAATTCGTTTTTGGTAAGGGAGTTACAAATGCCTTCTTTCAGCAGTTGGGAAATACAGAATTTGTTAAACAATAGTTGAAACTATGAGTTAAGAAAGGAAGAAGAAATGCAACACATATTTTTACAATTTGTTATTATTATTATACATTAAAAGTTAGGCGGCAAAGCCGTTTAAACTTTATCATATCATACAATGCACATGATGTAATATACAAAATTAACTAACATTTTTTTAAAATTTATCGTAGCTGTTCTTAAATGTATTAACATTTGGCGCAGACACAACACACTCCGGTAAACAGTTCCATTGCCTATGAACACGGTTGGTTATAAAATACTGCCGACAGAGTTTATAGAACCTTTCACGAATTAATTTATAATTGTGGCCTCTTAAACGACTGTTCTGATTGATCACACAAATATCAAGATTGACACTATAATATCCATGGAGATTTTATACGTTTCAATAAGGTCACCACGTAGACGTCTTTCACTTAATTTAGTTAAACCAAGAACTTGCAGTCTTTCTTCATAGGGTAATGCACGTATTTGAGGGCACATTCTCGTTATTCTGCGTTGAGTTTGTTCCAAAGCATGGATATCACCAGCAAAATAAGGGTTCCAAATAGGTACTGCATATTCAAGTAAAGGTCTGATATGACATTTATATTAGTGATGGGCATAATCGGATGATTTCAATAATCGGAATGTTCCATTTCGGAATGTTTATAAAATCGGAAGATTATCCGATTATTTTACATTCCGTAAATGCAAGCAAGAGAAAACGAGCGAAACAACAACAAGCGGAAGGAAGATGAAGTGCGTGCAAATTTGCGTCGCGCCGTAAGCCTTTATCTGCGTTGGCATCTATTGTTTGGGTTTGCAGGACCGCCAGTAAAATAATTTATGAGTTTGAGTCGCACAGTGGCATATAAGAGGAAATAAAATATTTTTTCAAATTATTACAGAAGTTACCTTAATAGACTTTCGGAAAATGGTAGTGATATTTTAAAGTTTAATGGCACATAAAGTACATAATAGATAGTATAAAACAATACATGAATTTGAAGTCTGTAAGTTGTACTATCTAATAATTAATCTATGAAATACCACTGCCATTAGTGCCATTCACCAGCATATAGCAGTCAAGTGAGTCAACACAACATTCCGTATTCTGTTCAGTTCAAATTGGCATTTCGTTTTCTCATTTTGTGTTCCGAATAGAAAAATAATCGAATTCCGAAAGTTCCGAATTTTGTGCACCGAACAGTAAAATAATCGAATTCCGAAAAGTTCCGAAACGTTCCGATATAATCGGAACCTTCCGATTTTTTGAACAATCGGAAACTTTCCGATTATTCATTCCGGATAGGCCCATCACTAATTTATATACTGTTGATAGCAGAGTGGGTGACATATTCTTAAAAGTTATTGATACCATATGAATTAACATTTTTGATCATCTTTCCAATGTGGTATGCAGATACCGTTAAAACCAAGGGCTGTGGATTTTATTGAACAAATCGTTTTAAATACTACATCTTCAGTAACCATAGAGAAAGAAAATTGAGAAGATAGAGAGTTCAAAATATTATTGTTATAGAAATTTATTATATCATCATTAACAGGTAAATCCGGTACACAATTAATAAAATCGTTCTTGTATTGTTTGAGGCTTTCGCGGTTACTCGAATTATTCTCCTTAGCATAGAATTTCGGCTTAGACCGCGTAGTATTTGTATATGAACACCCAGCATTTTCTGGCTTAATGTGCCTTGCACCTTGTGAAGTCGAGCAAAAACCCGCGCGATGGCCATGCTTTTTGGTGGCTCGTGTTGTTTGAGTATCTTGAGAACGGGGATACTTAGGCAGATTTGGCCGTTTTGCTGTTTGTGCATCCATATTCACTAACGTTTCGCAAAACCTTGCAGCTTGCATCATCAGAGTGAAAGTCAGTGTGGCACATTAAGCCAGAAAATGCTGGGTCTTCATATACAAATACTACGCGGTCTAAGCCGAAATTCTATGCTAAAGAGAAAAATAGTTCTTGATATCATTAACATTTGTGAGACTATTAGGTAAAGTACTTTGTTTATTTTTTAAAATATTCAATTTTCCCAACTCAGCCCACATTTCTTTATTACTTAGATTTTTGAATTTATTATTATTGTTGGTAAACACTCTGTAACCACCCATATATAAAAGTGTAGGTTGGGGTAATTGTTGTGCGGAATTAGAAATTGTTTTTTAATTTTGCTGACACTTGTCAAGTTTTCATAAAAAGTTGTAATTCTTTATCTAATAGACGTGTCTGTCCGGGACGCTGGTCTGTCCTAGAGTTCCTATATATGAAGAGTTGGGACATTGGATCCACAAATCAAGGATCACATGATTCAGCAATAATAGATTTCATTTTTTTATATTTGAAAGATGTAAGACAAACAAAATGACATTAATTGACATGTCAAATCACAAAATTCATTCATTTAGAAATCTGAGGCAACGTGCAAGAAAAATAATATTTATGTGGAATTATTAAAATTTGCCGGCTAAATTTAGTAACTTTTTTAGTCCTAGTGTGTTTTCAAGTTATGGTAAAAAGTATTTCTGATGACTCAAGTGAACTGCGGTTAGAAATAAACAGGTATTGAAATCTTGTGTTATGAAAAACCTGTGTGGGGGTAGGGTGTTTAGTGGCAGCTGTAAATCTGGTATGAATACGAATGTAATGCTCAACAAATAACGTTAGAGAATTTGAGGCGACCTAATTCAACTTC
Source organism: Agriotes lineatus (assembly GCA_940337035.1). Classification (NCBI taxonomy): domain Eukaryota; kingdom Metazoa; phylum Arthropoda; class Insecta; order Coleoptera; family Elateridae; genus Agriotes; species Agriotes lineatus. The sequence goes on from CALNHX010001550.1 coordinate 197,333, forward strand.
TCCAGAGGAAAATTGTCTTTTTGTACTGATTAACACAGGCCTGTATAACCTGCCGTTTGATGCTTTCAACATCGATTATTTCGTTTTCTTCTATTTCAGAATTTTCACATTTATTTAAATCTGGTTACCAAAAATTGAATAATGTTGGAATAGCACTGTATTGCAGGCTCGTTTTTCCACGTTTAATCAACCACTGATCGTTAGCAAAATGTTTATTACATAAACGGCGGCAGTGGAAATAGTCCGATAAAACATATCATAATAGACCACTGCCAAAAAATGGCATTCAAAGAATAAACAGCTTTGTTGACTTAAAATCCTTAATTTTGCTATTATTTATAGTATTCCAACCAGAAATTGGAAAGCTATTTAAAATCAGGCCAGCATTGAAAACAGTAAGTCACTTCGTAATTTAATTCATAAAATTACTGTTTGATTGTCATTCAGTGACACTTCGATAATAACCTTCAAATTTGACAGATGCATTGGGAAGTTTGGAAGATATATACGTTTTTTAAAATTTTCTATGCCACTATTCGGTTTTAAAAACTCAACTAGTACCTACTTAAATCATGCACAATGTTACAATGCCTTAACAAAACAGTTACATGTACAATTTGCAGATGAACTGTCATTACTTGAAAGCTGATTGACATTAGAATATTATTTACTGATTGTATGAAACCAACTTAGACATGACTTACACTTTTCATGGTGTACTGGATTTTAAATAGCTTTCCAATTTTTGGTTGGAATACTATACCCAGATACGCTTTATTTTCTCATTCATTACAAAAAGATGCAAATAATATCCTAGATCTGTTCGATTTTTATAATTAATCGCTGAACCACCAGTCATTGCACAATAGTTTTCAAATTAAAAATATTTGTTAAGTATTTTTCACAACTGTCACAAAATGTGATTCTAATTTGTAAGGGTTGCTAAACTGTTGTCCATAGGTATGCATGATTTGCATAAAATTTAAAATCAACAAAAATCAGGTACTCCATGATTTGTGGATCCAAAATGAGTCGCCTACATGTCCCACTCTTTATATATAGGGACTCTAGTCTGTCCGGGACGCTGTTTTGTCTGTCTGGGACGCTGTTTCAGCAGCCAAGCCGTAAGAGATAGAGAAAAAAGTTATTAAAGTTATACGTTTGGAATGGTCATGTCAGGTCAGGAACCGAATTTCAGTCTCTAACACTAATTATTATCTTAATTATCCTAATCCTAACTTTTTAGGTTAGATTCTAGGCAAACTTTATCAAGGCGAATGCGACTGATAGTTTGCTACCAATAATGACGTCATATACGTACGTGTGGTGAATACGCGTTCTAATTGCAAAACGGTCTTTTTTGTTTTATTAAATGAGACATTTGTCTCACTGGACTGCCAGTTTTGCCTAATAAAGTAATTTTCAATATTGATTTCTCCTATTCTCAACAATTATAATAAGCTTTTTTTTCTTTCCTAATTGATAATGTTGTGAGATTGCGTAGTTGCCTGTAGATATTAAAAGTTGTCAAAAAATTAATAGGGGATCTGTTACGTGCATATACAAGAAAAGAAAGAAGAAGAATAGTAATAATAGTCACTTAAAAAGTTAAATAGACAGTACTGAGAGCAACCTAACGTTCTAAAATGATGCATGAACAACAAGTCACCTGAATAGACGTTATTACATGTTACTGGTGATTTTATAAATTCTACAGGGTGCCATAAATAACATAATCTTGAAGTTGGGGATATTTTGAGAACAAAGAAAAAAGATTAGCGTGGAATACAATTAAAAATGTATGTATGTATTTTATGGGTAACCTCTTTTACCTACCGCTGTAGAGGCTGCTGTTTTTGTACGCTTTAGAGTCTGGCGACACAGTGCTCAACTTGTCCCCTGTCCCAGTTACAAAGTTGGAGTCAGCTCTTGTATTTGAGTTGCAACCATTGTTAAGTTGTGTGTTTTGTGATGTGTTGATCTTGTTAAGCTATTTCTTAGGTCAGTGGTTCTAAGTAGAGCACAGTTAATTTGTTGCCCAACTGCGAATGGTCTCACCGGACACGACACTGGTCGCCGAGGCTGCGGAAAAGTTTCGCCCATCTTGGCATTCGAACCGAAGACTTGCGTAATGCAAGCCTAATGCTTTAATAACTGCGCTATCCGGCTTTTTATAATTTTATTACAGCAGACGAGATAAACAGTTACATGTAAAATGAGCAATCATATTGGTCTTCGGTGTCCAGATTCATTGGAGATATAGCGAAGCGGGTCAATTGAAAACAACAATTCCAGTTACACATGGTCCGGCAACCATGCGGGAGTGAAAGATATTTCTAAAACTATAAGAATTACATAAATATCGCTTATATAAAAGTTGTAGTTACGAAAGTAGTGTGCATATTACTAAAATAGTTTTGATTATACAGGGTGTTGCAAAAAAATGTGGCCAATCAAACTTCCTTTTTAAAATGGAATGCCCTATATTTAGGCAGCTTAAAAGTTTTGAATTGCAATACTAATCATTTCGGATTTTTTTTAAATGGAACACCTTGTATATTTTTATATTTTTGAAAAGCCCTTTTAATGAGCATTCCTTTGATGTATCTTTATATCCCTAAATTTAACTGTTTTTCTGGCATGCGTATTAAAAAAATCCGAAATGATGAAATTTGCAAATGTTGAACACTCTATAGTATAGCATTAATACCCGCATCTACTGTTTTAGACTCTGAACGTAATTCACGAAAAGATAATTGTAAGGTAACGCTTTCCTTCATTCAATTGTTTTCTGTTACTTACAGCAGCCACCTAAAGTCCATCATTCTTTTACATAGAATCGTTAATATCTTCAAAACAGTTGACGTTAGGTTAGACCCATACAACTTTATATCAAAAAGATTAGTATTGCAATTCAGAACTATATAAGCGATATTTATGTAACTCTCATAGTTTTAAGAATATCGTCCACTCCCGCATCATTGTCGGACCCTATATAACTGAAATTGTTGTTTTTAATTGACCCGCTTTTCCGTTATATTTTCACCTCCAATGAGTCTGGACACCGAAGACCAATAGGATTGCTCATTTTATATGTAACTGTTTATCTCGTCTGCGATAATAAAATGACAAAGAAAGCCGAATAGCGCAGTTGCTAGAGCGTTAGGCGTGCATTAAACAAGTCCTCGGTTCGAATCTCACGGTGGGCGAAAATTTTCCGCAGTCTTGGCGATCGGTGTCGGGTCTGCTGAAACCATTAGCACTTAGGCAACAAATTAACTGTGCTCTACTTACAACCACAGATAGCGTAACAAGACACAACACCTTACACAATGGTTGCTACGCACACACAATAGCTCCAACTTTATAACTGGGACACGGACAAAGTTGATCAATGCGCAGCCAGACTCTAAAGCGTACAAAAGCACCAGTCTCAATACCGCTTGGTAAAAGAGGTTACCCACCCATAAAATACGTACATACATTTTTAATTGTATTTCCACACCAGTCCTGACAGAATCTGCTGTTTCATTGTTTCTAACTTCTTTTATTGTCTTTTGTGCTTCATCTAGAATTGGTGCCGAGACTTCTTTAATTGCGTTACTACCTAACTTAGTGTCATGTTTTGCACTTTCACTTGCTTTTCTTTTGGCTTCGTTTAATACGGTGTGTTCAAAAAGAAATTACTTAAAGGATGGCCAAGGAAAATAAAAGTAATCTCAACAGCAAGCTTTAGAATTTATTAACCGCCATCAGTGTTGTTATTGTAAGTTTATATTTTACGCTGATAGCGTGATTGAAAATTCTAAAGATTGCTGTCTCTAAAGCTTGCTGTTTACATTAGTTTTATTTTCCATGGCCAACCCTTATGCAATTTCTTTTTGAACACATGGTGTATTTTGATCATATTTTCTCTATGTAGGCCTCCTTCATGTCAATATAAAGTTTTTCCATCGATATTTTTAAGTCTCGCTTGTCCTCAATGCGGTTTTATTTTTCATTAGTTTTATTTTTGGTATAAATTTCTTACTTATAGTATTTCCTCGTTTATGGTTTATGCTTTATTTATCCACTCTTTCTGTCTTTTTGCTCATTTAATTCTATTTTATTAAGTTTTGATTCTATGAGACCTCTTTGCTCGTAAGTCGGGTATATATATACTAGCGTAGTATAGTGGACAGCACGACCAATTGGCAGCGCCTCAGGCTGCAAATATAATACTAAGCACTTGTCGAACGCGTTAATCCTCTTGTTCAGTGCCAACTCGGGTGGGCCAGTAATGGGCAGTATTTAAGAATATTTTACGAAAAATTTAAAACCCAAACTTTTAAATAAAACACTGACTAAACTTATACATTTATATTTAAACAATAAAAAATATGTACTACATATAGACGCACCAAGGAATAACAATCTGAACTATTTAAAACTACAAGAATACCCTATTTATATATAGGGCTTATTGCAGTTCTAATTACTATAATTAGCGAAAGTTTAGTATTATATACCACCAGGTCCAATTTCCAAACCAAATAAAACTTTCACCCTTTTATAATTTACTTTTAACGCTGTGTATATAAATAATTATATCCTGAACTAACTTTAATGCATTTTTAAGGAGACGGAACTTTAATTAGCATGATTTATAGATTCCTATGAAATACCGTTGCATTCAAAACAGAAAGTCATAATTATCTTTAATAGTGTTTTCAATACATAACTTCGGACGTCGAACGCCCGGCCGGCCCTGGAACTGCGATCCCCTGCATACTTCACCTGTTAAGTTGTAGTTAATCCTAAAAGATTTAAGGTATTAGTACTTTGCAGCTACTGGCGAGCCCGAGGCGAGCCAACTAGCCGTGCGGTCGACTATAACCTTTCCTCTTTTGATGACATAACTTCTTCGCAATTGCTTCTATATACTATCAAATAATAACACGGTTGAATTAAATAAACGTATATTTGAGAAAATACATAAACTGAACAGTACAGCTAAAATATACAGACTAACTTAAAAATGCTAGCAACCTCGCTCAACAGCCTTCGAGGTGCCCCTTCTCGGTACCCCAATAAATCAGCCCTGCGCACAATGCGGAATGGGCAAAAGTTTCTACATCCTCCGGCCGCGAAATTATGTACTACTTAATTCTATAGGAAATAGAAGTTGAATTGGGCGCTTTAAAATTGTTCCGTTCGCACACTTACGTAGCACGCACGCTCCTTGCCGTCACGTCCTAAAATCGTTTCTTTCACTATGCCTAATTTCCACAAAAGACGACGTTTGTCAACCCCATACACTAGCACTACATCGCTTTCTTTCACTGGGCACTTGAGCACATTAAAGTTGTGATGGGTTCCTCGTAGTAGCTGCAAATAGTCCTCTCGCCACTTTTCCAAAAGTAGTCCAGTGTCCTAATCCTTTGTTTCCACTGCTTTCTTAGCGCATTTCCTTTGACGCTTCCGTTGATGGATGGTATGGTAGTTAAGCAGGGACCTAACAAAAAATGTGCTGGGGCCAACGGTAGTGGATCCGTATGTTCACTGCCGAGGTACGTGAGTGGTCGTCTGTTAATTGTAGCTTCAATTTCTCTGCTTGCAAAAGAACGTTTCATGGCACAAATACTGGCTGTGGCACCCATGGTTAAAACGAGCTCCTGATGCACGGCTCTTATTACCGCACAGGTAAACAGAAAAATATTACACTTTTGTGTAGGGCCCTTTTCCTCGAAGTACAACGGCCCTCCGGAGTCAATGTCCGTTATTTGGAATGGTTTCGCTTGCTCTATTCGGTCCTTGGGCAATGGTACAAACGGCGCCGATGCTGATTTTCCGTGTAACCTCTTACGAGTACAAATGACACATTTCGATAACACCGATTTTATTAATTGTCTACCTCGAATTATCCAAAACCGTTTGCGAAGTTCACAAAGAATGGCATTTACACCACTGTGGTGAACAATTCTATGAATTTTGGTAATCAATATCTTACTCAAATGTGCACTCTTCGGCAAAATTATGGGATGTTTAAGATCGAAGTTTGCTTCTAAATTTTGAAGGCTACTCCCCAGGCGAAACAGTGCGTCCTTGTCCAAAAAGGGTTTTAAAGTCGAAATACTGGAATAGCGCTCGACCGCACCAATTGTCTTCAGATTGCTGACCTCTGAAAGGTAAACCTCTTGCTGTGACTGCCTAAGTACACACCTTTCTGCACTTTCGATTTCGTCTAGCTTCAAATTTCCAATGTTATTATTGGTTTTGCGTCTGCAATTTCCCGTAAATCGCAATACATACGCCGCTATTCGCACTACCCGATCAAAGTCACTATATCTCGTAATTTCGCGAGTAGAAGTCTTTCAGTTTGTAAAGTACATAGCGTCATAGATGCGCAGAACGCTAGAAACGTCCGGACGAGTCCATTACGTTCAACAAGGTGATTTCCGCTGTTGTATTCAGTTCATTGCCGTTCGTCGTGTCATTTTGTTTACATGTTTCCATGACTATTAACCCGTTAATAATATGGGTTTGGGCGAGCACTTTACGGTCTGGTAGCTACATGACGCATTGGGGTTAGTCATTTATAGTCCGTAGCGCCATATTCGAACTTTCTCAGGTCGCACGCGTATTCAAGAGCCTTTGGCCTGCGCCCTCTGCCAGATTCCCAGTTGTTGTCTAAAATACTGCCACGACCAAATGGCGAAGTTCCATGCACAGCTTTGGCAAAAATTCACAGCAAAACGGGCAAATTTAGTAATAATTCCTCGCGCGGAATGGAGCGGGTGACGCACGGCCAGTCCTCCCGCCGCGGAAAGCGTTTAGCGGAGGGCGGCCTTGCGAGCTTCTGGTAGAGCTTGTACTTCTTATGACATGCTAATTTATTTAGCATTTGAAATCAAAAATAAATCAGCATGAAAAGTTTTCCTTTGAAATAGGAATTTTAATGTGCCTCCCTAAAAATACCTATTGCTACGCCACTGATACCGTCTATTGGCGCATAACTGTAGCCACGCCTATGTACTTCTTGCTTTGAAGCCACTTCTAGCTAAGTCCGCAGGATTTTCGCGACCTGGACAATGATACCGGCCTTGTATGTTGTTGGACAGCGATCTGATCTCCCTTGTGCGATTAGCAACGTACGGCTTCCATTTGGAGGGATCTCCTTGATTGTCTTCTTCATTCCTTATCCCTATGGTTTCCAAGTCCCATAGTCTTTCAACTGACGACTCCCTGGTTGAAACTGTTGCGTGTAGCACGGTTTGTAAATTAACGGCAACTTTCGTGGCATCTACTGGGGTCGGTCCGTGTAACGTATATCCAAATTTGGTATTAACGGCTACTAGATGATCACTTAGGCGAAGATTTTGTCCAATAGTTACTACAGACCAATAGTTATCCGCGCCTATCAATAAGTTAATCCCTTCAAACATTAACGACCGATCAGTATCTTTAGGCACGTAATCCGCTAACTGTAAATGTTTATACTCTGCAACACTTTCACTTGGAATGTTTAAATTGTCCATACAAATTTCCGGCACTTCCACGGCCTCAATCGTTAATTTTTCATCCGTATATTGTCCCTTCAAAGTTATTAACACGCGATTATAAAGATTCGATGGTACCGGCCCATTGTTCCCGAAAGCGGCGATACTAACGCGATGTTGCCCTACTACTGGTAACCCTAAAATTCTGGAGACGTTTTCTTTTATAAACGTAAGCTGGCTACCACCGTCAAGCACTAAGCGGATTAGTTTCATCGAAGCACTTCCGTTACTCGCGTAAACACAGGCAGTTTGTAGTAACACGTTTTTCTTTATGTTTGTCATCAAACTTGACACAGATGAAGACGGCGCACTGCCGGCACATGTTTCCGGAAGATTTATTGTTGGTCCAGTTTTCCCCAGATTAACCCATGCTGGGTCGCACAATGTGGTAGCGTGTCTTCCTTTGCATTTCCTACAACTCAAGTATCTGTTCCGGCAAAACTTTGAACTATGGGATCCTTTTGTACATCGATAGCAGCGTCCACTGGCCCTCAGCATTTCTTTCTTCCGTTCCAAGGAAACATCTGCATCGCACCCCTCGGTCGGATGATCGCCTTTGCAAAAGAAACAGTTATTTATAGCCCTATTTTGGCTCGCCAGTAAACTTGACGCAGTTCCCTTGTAATTCTGTTTCTTGAAAGCTTCCATCACATTTCCTCTAAGATCTCCATCCGGCTTCAACGCCTGCTCTAAAGCTTCCATTTCATTCTTGACAAACCTCAATAAATCACTCACTTGCCGATCGGCGTCTTCTTCTGTCGAGGCGGCACCTGACGCATTAGAACCACTTTCTTGGTGATCTAAAACTTTGCCTTTTGTTTGTCTATAAAATCCTAGACGCAATTCCGTGGGTAACGATTTCATCAGGCTTGATTTTATGATGATGTTATATTGTGACTTCGAAACCTCTAGGATCGTTAAAGCACGCATAGCTGACATGATCAAATTATAATTTTTGCGTAATGTAACTACGTCGTTTCTGGATTTCACTGGTTCAAATTTCATTATACTGTCGAAATATTGCTCGATCAGCCGTTCAGCGTTTCCGAACTGGGTAAAAATTTGATATACGGTCCGCTGTATTGCGCACGCCCAAAAATGAGCCCGATTTGACGTATATGTCAGCGGTGGTTTGTCGCGCATGCGCAATAATGCGCCCATTTCACGTAAATGTCAGCGGTCCCAAAACAAAGTCGTTCAAGGCAAGTGTTTTTTACAAATAGGCAAAAAGCAAAACAAATCAAAGAGTACTTACATTAATCGCGTCCACGCGGCGGGTATATCGCTCGCACCGCTTCAAGGAAGTCCCGGACGGTGTTGGTTTTGTGTTGCCGGCGCCATATATACTCGAACAAGTACGAGTCAAATTGACCCGCACAATGGTTGCCGCCGACGTTGCGTTTAACCGCCGCCCACGTACCCTCGATGGTGTTGGTGTGGGCACCGGTCTCAGGGTCCTTGAACTGCACCGAGTGGTTGACGGTTAAGTGCTGGAAGCCCTCGTTTTTTAAACAATGATAGGACTTCCAGCAATCACTTATGATGGTAGTCCCCGGCAATATATACTTTTTTATCACATTCAGCAACACATCCGTACTCCTTTCTTTCACCACACACATAAAACAATTATCCGTCCCTCTTTCTATTCCACCAAATACCCATCGCTCATCTACACGCCTTCCTCTGTGATACTTTCGCTTTCCAAACTTACTCTCATCTATTTCAACAATCTTACCTACACCTCCAATCATTTTTTCTTCTCTTGCACACATTTCCATACACACCTCGCGACAAAAACTCTTCCAATCAACAACAACCTGGCTACCAACACCCAAATCTTCAATTATGCATTCATTCGTTATTTTCATGCACCACATATACGTAACAAGCAAAATTTCACGCATACTCAACTTGCTCTCTTCAAACCAGGACCCCTTTCGCACACTTCTTTTACAGTCATGGGCATTCTCACCGAATTTTCTGCAACGCCACATATACCCATCACTTACATCCTTTCGTACCACTAACTTCATGCTTTCACCACATTTTCCACACACGTAATCACTCGCAATCAACCCCGCATTCATCAACCACGTAACCAACCTTTCTTCCCCAGCCAACTCAAGATGCAAAAACGAAAAATTAATTTTGGCATCCATCCCGTAGCACTACCGGAGACAAAGTAATCGCCAACCACGAACCACGCCGTGCACCGGAAACCCATCAGGGCGGGGGTGGGAGTAACGGTAAATTAATTACTAACCGGAACCGCCGAGAACGCAACAACATTGCTTTAAACATTACGAAAATCCGCGCGCGAGAATCCGCACGGCGCGCGAGAATCCGCGCATGCGCAGTAGCGTACCGCAATCGTGCCAGGATGAAAATACATATTATTTTGAAAGTATCGCCATCAAACCCTTTTCTCGTATTTTTCATCTAAAAAAAAATTCATCAAGACCTAACAACTAACCTAAACAGCTAACGTGGACCACCGCCGAGAGCGCAACAACATTGCTTTAAAAATTAATTTTGAAAGTATCGCCATCATACCCTTTTCTCGTATTTTTCATCTAAAAAAAATTCATCTAGACCTAACAACTAACCTAAACCGCTAACGTGAACCACCGCCGAGAGCGCAACAACATTGCTTTAAAAATTACGAGACGATTGCGGGCACCCAACATTTTGACGTACGCTGATCGTAGAATCAACCTGACAGCGCTGGCAGCGCATGCGGAATAGAGCGGACCGTATATCAAATTTCACCCCCGAACTGCTCCTTTAGGATACTCAGGACTTCCTCGTAAAAAGCTCCCGACGGTGGAAATCCTTCTATTGTCTCTGCTGCCTTGCCTGTCACAGACATCCTTAAGTAGTTGAATCTATATCCATTATTCAACTGATGGTTTTCGTGAACGTTAGATTTGAATTGCTCCCAAAAAGGAATCCAACCCTTTGGACTGCCGTCGAATTTCACCAATTCCAATCGTTGCAGCTTGACTACGGGATGAGGTCGTGCTTCTTCCCGCGTTTTGTTTGTTGCATGTCGCGCATTTGCCCCAACTTGCATGGCTTCTGTGTGTGCTCTATCTAACATTTTTAATCTAAACTCAAGCTTACACATCGTGGTTACCGCGACCTCTTCATACTCCATCTGCTTCTGGAATTCTTCTTCCAGTATTTCGGTATGGGAAGATTCTAATTGCCGGTCGATTTCCTTAAGATTGTCAGTCGCAAGTTTTAGTTTTGCCATCGCCGTATAAATGTCTTCAGCATCGTATTCCTCTGCTAGCAAACCGTTTACGTAGTTGATTGTTTTCGTTAACTGCGACCTGCACACCGTTCGTTTCACTTCCATCGCTGAGCCCGTATTTTAACCGCACGATTTGAATATTCGCGTTCCCGTTCCACTTTAACTTCAGAATATTCGCGTTAGTGTTCAGTTTTATTTTCACTTTCCGTTCCGTTCCGTTCCCGGGTTTCGGCACCAAAATATCAAATAATTACACGGTTGAATTAAATAAACGTATATTTGAGAAAATACATAAACTGAACAGTACAGCTAAAATATACAGACTAACTTAAAAATGCTAGCAACCTCGCTCAACAGCCTTCGAGGTGCCCCTTCTCGCTACCCCAATAAATCAGCCCTGCGCACAATGCGGAATGGGCAAAAGTTTCTACATATACAGTTATTTGTCAAAATATTCTTTAGCGTTTATCCATCTCATTTTTACTTTGTTCTTTTTTGCCGTTAGGTATTTCTTCGCAGTTTTTGTCATACCATTCATCAATCTCCTCCTTCTTAGTATTACAACACATATTCTCCCTCTGATGCTGCTATGATTTATTTAACTTATGTCATACCATCATTCTTCAACGTCCATTATATTTTGCTCCATATTGAAATGTGTTAGTTCATCAGGGGCTTATTATAGATGATTTTTTGATGAATATTATGAGTTATAGATATTCCCACAGCTGAAAACACGAGTCCTACTGACTCGTTGTATTTTCTTGCATTGGGATTATAACGAACTGATAATCTTAAAAAAATTATAGATTATTAGGCGTACTACGAATTATATTTATGAAGAGAATAGAATGATTTAAAATATATACCAGACAGAACATAATCTATTTTATTACGTGAGTATCAATGCTAATGATCAATGTTTGTCTCAAACACACATTTTTATTGCTTTTCACGCTTAAACCGCAGACCTAACCTATAAAAATCAGTATGGTAGAAGGTTCTATTAGCTAATGTTCTAAATTTAAGAGATGCTGATTGGCTCAAAATTCAAGGAATTATATTCCCTTCATAAGCGTTTTCTATTTGTTCATTCTATTCGCCACATTTTCTTCAATTTACTGTTTCAAAAATTATGTTATGTGTTTTGTACTCAATGTCGCAATTGCTAAAAGATATTGCTGTCTGCTTTGCGCCTCTATTAATCTTTGATTTTGGGTCTACATGCTAATACACCAGCTACAAAGAAACATTTTAATAGCGAACAATGATGCGGAAAGGTTTACTGTCCGTTCAATCTCTAAATAGTTTTAGTTTGATCCTTTTGTCTACATACAGTTATACATATTTTTCGGAACTTTAGTCACTGTAGAAGTGTAGAGTGTAGAATCCACGCTGAAAAATATAGCGTTTACAAAATTTGTACTGGACTGCCGAGTTTTATATTTACCGATGGCGACTGTATTGCCTTTACAATTTACAAAAAAATATTAAAGCTAACCCAATAGCAGTGAGGAAATTATAATTATTTTTAAAATCACACAATTGAAACGTCATATTTCTAACTAAACGTAACAATGAACTGCAATGCTGTGACAATGGTGTACTTACTTTATTTTAAATGATAGTAATCATCTCTTTAAAATTATACATTATTGTGCCTTAATTATGTTTTAGTATCAAATAATGGTCTAAATATAAATATTTTTATATAAAAAACAAAATAGCTACTTTGAAGTGGATTTCTAGTTTTATGAAATGCAAACAATTTCCAGGCTCTGAATACGGCCATGTTAACTTTTTATCCCTAATTCTGGCCAGTTGGACATATTGTATGTCATTGGAGCCTTTCTTTGTGTTGGGGACTGAAGAGGATAGAGTCGTAGGCAGAGTGGAGCAGCTTGGTTGACATCCAGAACATTGTTAAGTTCAAGTGAAAGGTGGATGATATTAAGTAGTAAGGTAAGCACTGAAATAAAAAAATAAAGACTCTAAAGGTGAATTTGTTATTAAAGAATTATTTACTGCTTGATATTGTTGTGTGGCAATGAAACGATAGGGTATTTGTCATTTAATTTGTTGTTTGTTGTTTGACATATCATTTGACAGAAGTTATTTTTGACTTGTGATAAAAAAAAATTAAATCAGAACATCAAATTTCAGAATAAGCATTCTAGATAAAAGGAACCCCCTCACCTTTCAGGAGCTAGCACAAAGAATAATTATTGATATTCAAGTCATAAACAGGGCAATTTGAAATTGATAAAAATATAATTCATAAACAGATTAATATCACTATACGCGAAGGTATAGCAAATTTATGGAGGCCCAAACGTGAGGCTAGTAAAAATCAAAAATAAACCATGTTGTTCGACGTAGCATATTTATGGCACCGACAACGTGTGGCTCATGGTAATTTGTGATTGTTAGACAGTTTAAAGTAATAAACTATGTTGTACAGAGTAGCCAAGATAAAAGAGGTCCCGTGTGAATACAGAATTCGATTGAAAACGGCATTCTGCAGAACTGTATTCACAACCGTTATTAACAAGTGACAATGCAACACTGAGGCTGAGCAATACACAGTTAACACACAATGGCCGCTGGACATCACGTGACCCCGCACGAGCGCTCAATATCACTTTCAGTATGATACAGGACTTGGAACCTCTTCTATCTTATCCACCAGGTATCTTCATATTTATGTCAATCTAATGTGAGGTTAGTAAAAATTAACTTGAATAGGATTTATTAGAGGGGTACTACTGTAAAAAAATTTGGTACTATTTGAAAAAGAAGAGAAGAAAGACTGCTGAAAACTAAAATGTAATACTTCAATTTAAAAATACAATTATACAAGACAAGCATTATTAATTAAATACAGGTAGTAAGCAGGTTAATTGTCAATAATTGTAGGACAAAATAAATAGATTCATATTTTAATAAAAGGTCCTAATAATAACGGAAAATAAGTATTGAGTAAAAAAATTAAATAAAATAGCAGACAAAAGAATTACACGGAAAAGCAAAAGGACTGAAGAGGAAAAAGGAGAGGAAGGGGAAGAAATGGAAGTAGTAGCGAGTGGTGCTGAGGTAGAAATGAAAGAACAGCAAGAGGTAGGTGTACAAGGAGATCAGGTAAGAGTACAGGAAGAACAAACAATAAAAAAAGGGACAGATAATGGAATTTATGGCACAAAATAAGAAGGATGCGGAGGAGAGAGAAAACAGGTTACAGAAAAATGCCATGGAATGGAAAGAGATAACAGGTTACAGAAAGATTTACAAGAAATACAAAAAAAATGCAGAGGAAAGTTAGAAGAATGCCATGGAATGAGATAACAGGTTACAGAAAGATTTACAAGAAATTAAGAAAGATGCCACGGAATGGAATTAGTTATTTACATGATAAGTGCGGGAACAGCAGTTTTGCGTATGAGTGCGACAGTTTTTACACGAGTGCGCGGTAGCACACGAGTCGAAGTATGTCGCACGAATAAAGCAAACCTGTTCCCGCACGTGTCTTGTATATTATTTTTTGGACGGATCCTCCACAATGCCGAAAAATGTAAATATAGAAATTATTCGTCTTTAATTTGTCGAAAAAAATCAAGTCAGTGCGTTGATGTCGACTGATCATTTAAGTAACTGTTACGTTTTCGTCGACAAACTTTTGAGTAAAAGAACGATTCAAGCATGTTTTCGGACGAAGAAGACTTGGAATGTACACCACCCAAAATTAGAAACACAGCAAATGTAGCTGTGAATAATTTATTGCCAATAAAATCGCGACGCAGGTATGAAAATACCTATAAACCTATAATTCATATGTTAAATGGAGTGAAGTGAAAAAAATAAAAAATCGTACTACTGAAAATGTTTTACTGGCCTATTTCCAAGAAATAAGCGAACATAAGAAGTCGTTATGGTTAATATACAGAATGTTAAAATCTTGTTGAAACATTAAAAATAATGTTGACATTTCAGAATATCGGCAATTAATAGCCCTTTTAAACCGGAAAACCGAACATCGTTGTCCTAAGAAATCTCAAGTTCTTGATGATGAACATATCACGAATTTCTTAATAAATGCACCAAAACAAAGAATATTTACTCATGAAGGTAATTATTTTTTATTTATTTGAACATGGTCCTCACATCTAACATTCATTTACAGACAGTGTTGGTTATTGGCATTTCTGGAGCATGCCGCAGAGAAGAACTGCAAAATGTTGATTAAGGATATTGTTTTTAAAGATGATATCGTTCTATTTTTTGCTCCTGAAACAAAAACATATGTTAAAAGAGAATTTGCTATAACAAAAAATGAATGGGTTGAAATTATTACTCAGTTTTTAAAAATAAGGTTGTTAGTCTAAAATAATGACAGATTTTTCCTTACATACCGTTCTGGTAAATGTGTCAATTTACCTGTTGGTATAAATACTATTGGGAAAGTACCATCTTTCATTGCAACTTACTTAAAGTTGCAAAATCCTCACGAGTATACGGGGCACTGCTTTCGCAGGAGCAGCGCAACATTGTTGGCAAACAAAGGAAGTGACTTTCTTTCAATTAAACGGCATGGTGGATGGAAATCCTTCGCAGTTGCGGAAGGCTACATTCAAGAATATTTAATAAATAAAATTCAAGTGGCAGAAACTTTGCCCGAGTCAGGCCCCTCAAGGTCAAATACTAGCCATGTCGCTAATGCATATCTTATATTATAAGAGCTGATGCCGCCGGTCGCCGGCCGCAGGCCGTCCAGACCGTAAGCACTGGTGCGCGCACATGCCGACCGCGCACAAGTGGCGACGCAGCAAGCATTTGTATTGTTAACGCTGGCAGGGCCGGACGTCGGCTGGCTACCAGCTTAAGCAAGCATTTTTATTGTTAACCGTTTCTTTACGCTGGCAGGGCCAGACGTAGGCTGGCCAACGCGTTTTAGTATATAAGTAACTCCCTTACAAATGAAAACACCATAAGATGTCCGGGCATTTCTATTTCTACCTGCGAAAATTGCACATTAAAAATATAAACATTTATAACCATGATAAAGAAAACAATAATTAATATTATATGATTTTGTGTTTAATATTACCTGGGGACCTCGTTTGCACTTTTTTTTGTTAGGTAGAAATCCGAGTGACAGTACTGTATTATAGAATTTCTCACAGATGGCGCTGACTTGGCTTGCAATGATTTTTAATTATTTTGAATGTATTTCTGCTGTATTATCTTAATAAAAGTTGTAAAATGTATTTTTTATCATAAACTCCGACTTTGATACAATAATCTAATTTTAAACCATTTTTTAAAAGAGAAAAATCTCTGTGCTCGTTGCAAGCATTAGTGCGGTAAAAAGCCAGAATGGTTGTAAATTTGACGTTTCCGATCGTTGGTTCCGTGCGTAGTCACTTGATTTTTAATAGAGGAGTGCAAAAAGTAGATTGCAGGCTTCAATACAGAATACTGCAGAGAAGCTAACACAAGAAAATAAGAAAGATGCTGAGGAAAGAGAAAGAAGATTGCAAGAATCAATCAAGAAGAATATGGAAGAATCGTTAAACCAACTAAGAGAAGATTTTAATAAAGTACAATTGGAAAATAAGCAGTAACTACAATTTCAAATAAACAATATTTATCAGAAGTTAAAAAATTATAAATTGGAAGTTATATTTAGGAAAAATACCTTTGAACACGAATTAATTTTAGAAAAATCAAAGATTTGAAAGATTTGGGTAAGAAAAAATTTGAAAATCAACAAGAATTATTATTTGGAACTGATCAAATAAATCAGAAGTTAAACAGTTATGTAGATAAGGAAGATGATTCTACGGATAAGAATGAGGAAGTAAAACAGAATGGAGAAGACATAGATGACGAGGTAAATGTTGTTATAGGTAATTTGCTTAGTACTACAGCAAAGGAAGAGGACTTGCAACAGTTAGCAGAGGCAGGTAAGGTTATCATTGAAAAACTCGAACAATCAGACAACATAAATGCCATACAAGCTGTTGCTTTTAATATTAACAGACAAGAAGAAAAATATTGGTGTAAGCCTGGTACAAATAATACTGACTATTATAAAGATGAATTAAATGAAGACACATGGAGAATGAATGATGGATATAAAGAACGGATGTGTATTTATAAAGATGATATAGGTTTGATACAAGAAAATAAAGTTGGAAATTCTCAAGGAAGCGACTTAATAAGGAACAATAACAGTAAATATCCAAGAAGATATACTAAAGTTCTTAAAGAAAATTTAATTATAGGACACTGCATGACAATTAAAGTAAATAAAAACAAGGAGAAGACTAAAAAGCATAAAGTTAAACGAAGAATAAAAGAAAATTTTAAAGAAACGACAGGAAATAAAATATGGCATTATAATCCTAAGTTATGGCATAGTATTATACTGGAAGGATATTTAAGATAACAGTTGTAAACTCGGCTTGTAAATATGTTAAATGGTAATTTTAAGGTTTGTTTTTCATGATTCAGTATAAAACGGTTATAAAAATACAATTAAATATGAAACATCACAAATTTAATCATTTTTAAAAGGTTATCGAAATAATCTATATACTATATAAAAATCAATCGCCGTGTGTTAGTAACGCAAAAACTCGAGAACGACTTGACCGATTTGGATGATTTTTTTCTTTTGTTCGTCTTACTCCCGAGGTGGTTTAGCAAAAAAGAAAATTCGGAAAAATCTAAAGGGAAAGCCGGAAAATTGGAAAATATCAAAAGTGTATTTTTCTATACACTGTACGACTTTCTATTTGCAGTCATACTTTTATGATTCTGTGCTTAATGGTTTGAAGGGTTTTCCCCATCATGTCATAATCCAAAACAACGTTTGCCGGGTCAGCTAGTCATGAATATTTTGCTTAATATATAGTGGTGCAATAGCCTTCTTGATAAAGGTTAAATAATTTGAACATTTATACGTTTTTAAAACAAGTGGAATAATAGTTATTTAACCAACAAGTGTGTTAATGAAGGCGATTAATAATCGAAACTGTTTAAAGCACGAACGACCGATAGCGAGTGAGTGCCTTTAATAGTTGAGATTATTAATCGCCCATTAACAAACGAGTTGATTACAAAATTTTTTCGTTGACCGCAAAATCTTTTTTTGTGGCGAAAAATTTGATTAATACACCCAACCTCCATGCAAAATATCATCAAAACGTCAAAATCACAAAATCAGCTAATTAATGAAAAAGAGTGTATTAATCAAAAACAGTTTATTAATGACGTCTATTAATCCATTCTTTTTTTAGAAAAAATAATTCATTAATATTGAAATTAACAAGCGGTCAACGAAAAAAGTAAATAAGATGGATTTGTTATTATTCAATGGAAGGAAAGTTGCTGCTACAAACGGGAAGATTGAATGTTAATAAGTGAAGATACAGTGAGCGCCAAAAAGCATTGGTCAGTTTCAATTTGTAATAACAATTTATCTGCTTAAATTACACAGTTAATCAGAACTATTTCTTAAAGACTAAGAATGGGAGATTCACTTATGAAAAATGCTGTCGGATAAATGACTCTCCTCTTGTTGAATGCACTCTTTTAAACGGTGGCCGAAATCTCTCATCACATGTTGCCGCATATCCTGCAGTATAGCTTCAATATTTTCCCGAATAAACATTTTAAGCTTTTCCAGATTTCTTATCTTTCTTGTAAATACTCTGCTCTTCAAGTAATCCCAAAGAAAAAATCAGTAGTGGTTATGTCCTGCGATCTCGAGGGCTAATGAAGGTCACCATAGCAAGAAATCAGTTTATTTGGAAACGATTGTCGTAGGAGATTCGTATTAATTCTTGCGGTGTAATTTGTAGCACCGTCCTGTTGAAACCAATATTCATTTACTATCTCCTCCTCTATTTGCGATAAAAAGATCTTTGAAGCATGTAATGTTATTGAGATGTAACCGTTACCGTTTCACCAATTTCCTCGAAAAAATAAACCCCGACAATCTTTGACGGTGAAACAGCACATCAAACTGTCACTTTCGGAGGATGTCAAACATTGAAACAAAACTCCCAAGTTTCCTATTTATGAAGAAATTATCATTGATTCCATAGGTGAAGTGTATGGGTTTTTATTAGGTATTGAAACTGACCAATGCTTTTTGGCGCTCACTGTATATCCAAAACTGCAGAAAATTTGGAACTTGCATATGACATAGCCAAGGTCGTATTAAGTTAAAATTTGCTTTTAATTAAAATGTTTGTTCGAATTATCTATAATATAATTTTCCTTAATGTGTGTCTGTCTGTGGCACAACATAAAATCTCACGTTCCGGCTTCGCAGATGTTTATATTTGTTTAGGTTTTGTTTTTCTTATCTTAGCCCTCGGCTTGGAGTGTGACCTTTCGCGTATCCTATTTCACGTGCGCGTAGCGCGCACTTTGCTTGTAATAGCAAAAAAAACACAACTAAAGTATTTGGTTCATGTAAAAAAAGTGTATTTAAATAAATTATGGTAAATAGAACTGGGGTTATATCATATCAGTTCTATAATTAATTGCATTAGAGCTTTTTTGTATTTCAATAATCTCCAGGCATATACGTTTTTTTAAGTTATTTTTTGTATGTAACATGTTGGGTGCGTAGAGATTCATTAGCGTGGTCACTTAATGCTGTTTTTTATTAGAAGGTGATATATTATTTGTTTTAATTGAGTGTTTGTGCCGATTAATTCTATTCTTTAATAATTGTTTTGTTTGTCCCAATGTAAGTGGAGTTGCAATTATTACAATTAAATTAAATTAATTTAATTAATTAATAACATTTTGACTTAATAATCTCCTAAAATACTCGTTAAAATTATTGATACACTTTACATTATATTATACTATTAAAACCCGTAGACGCTGTTTGTACAGTTACGGCAAAAAAAAGTGGGATGTAAAAAATACAAATTATAACCCCTAAATTTACTGTGTCGTTCTATTTCTAAGTGCAACCCGTGCAGCATGCAATCCTTTCTTTTTTGCACTTTTTCTTCGAACAGCCAAAGTTTTTTTCAACTTTAAATCTGTATACACGGACCGTCAAAAAGGACTGACTATTTTATTTTATAGATAAAAATTTATTGTCATAAGTTACAAATTTAAACAAAACGGTCTGTTGAAGTGTAAGAACAGGAGATTTATTTATCAAATATTGTATGCCAGAAGTGTCCTCCGTCGTTTTCAATACATTCTTCTAAGCGGCGAACGAAATTAAACATGACTCTAGTAAATAATTCCTACGGAATATATAGAATTTCTGCTTTAATGCTTGTTTTAAATTCGTCAATTGTTCTTGGTTTTGCAATATGAGCTTTACTTTTTAGGTAGCCCCAAACAAAATAATCTGGCGCATTGCACTTAAATAATTGAATTAGCTTTGATAAATTGTTCAACAGAAAAAACACGTTGTGACACTGGCCATGTGTCCATTTTGCTAAGTGTCAAAAAATTCTGCAATTGTTTTTTTTATACACCTCTCCAAAGCATACTCTTTAAAATAATATAAGAGACATAGCGATTGCTGTGACATTTAATTTTTTATTAAAAAATTAAATAATCAGTCCTTTTTGACGGTCCCTGTATGACACTCACACTTCACTTACTTTCACTAGGTACAAATATAAGGAAAGCTCAGCGCGAATAATAACTGATATAACTCCGTCAACATTTTATTAACCACCAATCTGCAATCTTTTAGTCACTTCAGAAAGTTATTATAAAATAATTTAAATAGAGCTTTGGAATTTTAGGCTTCCTGATAAGCGCCCAACGAACCACCTATATCATAATCCTTTAGCTCCATTCATAATTTGCTTCCTCTACATAGTACCAATAATATAGCAAGGTTATGAAGTGTAAACGAAATCATTTAAAAATTACGTAGTATGGCTTGTTGTCTATCTTTAGGCGGTTTTAAAAATTCTGGACCAGTTAGAAACGAAATCTGAAGTCACTAAAACAGTCACCTTAATAGGAAGAATTGCAACTTCACGGTCGCTAGTGTAAGATGTGTTGCAGCAACTACTGTCGGTATCGGTTGGAAGTAAACGCGCGGTGGTAGTCCACATCGGCGATAGTTCCTGTCGGATGTAAATCTACATCGGTGGTAATCCAAGTCGGTTTGTACACCAAGTCGGTGGTATTTTAGTTCGGTGACATTCATATATTTCTTACAAACTTTAAATGTCGGTAGTAACACAAGTCAGTGGTAGTTCCTGTCGGTAATATTCAATATAGTTGTCAGAAGTTGGAGGAAATCCATATCGGTGGCGATCAACATCGGTGGTTTTATATACAACCCGGTGCTTCCAATTGGCACGTTCCCTGCTTCCTGGAGGCGACAAAGCATTAAGTGACTCAATCGTAGTAAAACAAGACAACACGAATTCTTACCTCCGCCGCACGTGGTTTTAGGTGAAGGGCGCTACACAATATCTTGGATTGCCTCAACAGTAATACGAATGGCACAACACCTTTTCTGGGACTCCCCCTTAACATAGAATAAAGACTTCTAGCGATCCACTTTAAACAGAAACTACCTCGAAAAAATAAACAACCGCGGCTAACAGTCTATCCTACCGACACCTTACAACAATTCCTTATTATTACAATTAAAATGGTTTTATTCAATAAACATTTGTAGTATTAGTAATTAAAGCATTAGTAATCCGATGCACTTTATCATTAATTGTTGAGTGCTTGTTCCTGAAGCCGATCTGATGATTGGCGATCAATCCTTTCCTTTCAATTATTG